>RCUC01016406.1:0-13147 GCA_003697995.1 Taxidea taxus jeffersonii
CCCCCCTCAGTTTGTTTTATGACATTAAGAGTCTCTTTTGGTTTGTCTCCCTCCCGATCCCATCTTGTTTCATTTTTACTTTTCCTACCACCTTAACTCCCACCCCCGTTGCATCTCCACTTCCTCATATCAGGGAGATCATGTGATAGTTGTCTTTCTCCAGTTGACTTATTTCGCTAAGCATAATACGCTCTAGTTCCATCCATGTTGTCGCAAATGAGGAACCGTCTTCTGTTCCTCATGCACTCCTTTTACCGTTCCCAAGATCAGTCTCCCCATCTGCCACTCCATATCATTAATTCAGGTCAGATAGTAAGGGGAGTCATGGAATAGGCTTGTTAGTCTTTGATTTCAGCCACCAGGAACAGTAAAGATTAGTTTGGAATAGAGAGGAGTGTATGTTCTAGTTCAGCGTTGCTGAAGAAGGTCACAGGCCTTTCTGAGTCAAGTATTGAATGGCCTGGAGTTTCAATCAGTTTTTATCCTTACCCACAAGCAGTGGCCTCTCACTGCTCATTGCCGTGGGGTGCCACGGCAGGAGAGCTGGGACTGAACCAGCTTTCTAGATTTTTAGCAGCTGAAGTAGCCTCTTCACAAGGTCTCTGTCTCTTCCTTCAAAGTAGGAAATGTAATCACAAAATCAGGGACGAGTGCTTTATGCCGATACTAAAAATAATGTGATTCACGCTTGGGAATCCAAGTATCTGCACCCCCGCCCCTACCATGCCCTATGGCTCTTCCCTGACTGGCTGTCTTGGAATGTGCTGGGCCGAGAGCTGTGTGGACCTAGGCTGCTCCTCAGGACACATACTTGTGCTCCTTGACAGACCCAGGTGAGCCCGCTGACATGTGCTAAAGTCGCTCCCAGCATCAGACTCTGGCTTTCTCTTCCTAAGTGTCTGTCGTGAGGGAGGATTCTCTCCAAGGAAGAGACTAAATGGAATGTGGTCCAGCCACCCAGCAGCTCCTATAAATAGTTGGAGGTTGATGTCACTTTTTTGAAATTTTATTTTGGCTATACCTACTGGATTAAATTATGAGAATGACAGATGTTAATGTTTATTAAAATTCCCGTGTCTTGCAGCTCTGTCAGATGGTGAGGTTGGTCCCAGGAGCCTATTTAGAATACAAATCTGCTCTATTGAACGAATGTAACAAGCAAGGAGGCTTGAGACTGGCGCAGGCAAGAGCACTCATCAAGATAGATGTGAACAAAACCCGAAAAATCTATGATTTCCTCATCCGAGAAGGATACATCACTAAAGCCTGAGGCTCTGAGGGCCTGGGATCAGAAATCACAAGTTTGGAATGCAGTGGGCTGAAGAACAGCACGGGCGTTCTGGAGCGTTTCGTTGCTGAGCTGAATTCTCATTGTAAAAGGCGAGGAAGGACAAAGGGAACCTTACGTTGTATTAATATCTCCTTTCTTCTCCACCCTGCTTTAAAACACTCCTGTTGTTGGTGTTGTGCTGCAGAGTTATGTGCTAGATAAGCTATTATTAAATGTGAGTGGGCCTTTATTCCCAACACCTCTTGTAACTAAAACAAGAACCATAGTACCTCCCATCAGAGTGTCGGTAGAAATAGAACTGAACCAGGCTCTGGTCCCAGGAGTCCAGCTCAGATCTTTTTACTTGGGAGGCTCGTTTTCTGATTATGTTTTGCTTTCAAACATTACAGAAAGATCTAAAATAAAGAGAAAGGTTATAGAGCATGAGAAAGCTTTCTCTTCCCTTCTGAGGATTTTTTTAAGCTGACGACTTAACGTTTATGAGCAAATGGGAGGAAAAATCTCTCCGTGGTGGTCTTGTCCCAAACTACGTCTTTCCCTTTTAATGTCTGGCTTTGTACTTTGCAGTCTTGTCTAATGTGCAGTAGACTTTTGAGGAGGTGGCACCGGATATAAAATGTCTCTGTTATTTTTAGAATTAATGGATTAAAATGTTTTGCTACTTAATTTGTGGGTGTGTCAAGTATTCTGGTAACTGAAGCACACTTAGGGTGTTGAATGCCCGCCTCATCACGCTGCACCGTCTCTGCTAACATGTGTGTCCTGGCGTCACCCAGTTCTTGCCCTGGGTTTCCCAGGATTCCAGGCCCCTGAGGATGGAGATGACACAGCTGACCTCGGCTTTGCTTGGATTTTGAGACCTGAACCCAAATTTCTCAGTGGTGACCAGCTAGCCTGCAATAAAAGCTACTTTTAAAACAAAAGTAAAGCAGTTTCATATAGGACTGACTAGGTATGAGGGTGAGTAACTCCACCACATCTGAAACTTGATCCTCAAACCTTTCCACAAAACGAGAAGCCAAACATGAAGTCATGGTTATCCCATTTCTGTTAGAAGCAAAGTTGTTTGTAGAAATAACTTCAGAATCTGCCACAAATTGCCTCCAGTAGCTGAATGATTCTTCAATTCTTTCAGCATCCAACATATCTAATTCAAATATCATATGTTTTGTTGGAAGTATTTGCTCAAACTTTTTGACTCCTGTAAATATGCATGCTTATCTAGCGGTTGCAGATGAAAAGGAAACTCAGGCTCCAAGGGAATTAGAATAAAAGACTTCAACCTTGAAAAGAGGTGGCTCGTGGAAATTCTGTCTTCTCTTTGCATTGTCATATCTCTCAGAAAATGGGCTCTGCCACCACCATCACCCCTACTTGGTTATAAAGGGATTGCCTCTTGTTCCTGAAAGGTAATTGCTGTTCTAAAAATCGGGGATGCATTAGACACCAAGGTTAGGTGGTGTCTCTGATAGTCCCAAAAGTCCTTAGTCTTGATTAAGGAAGGCTCCCTGGGAGAGGTGAGCTCTTGAGGCAATGATAGGATTGAGAGGAGAGAGAGAAAGTGGCAGATGGAAGTGGGAGACTGTTGCAGACATAGTGGGTGGAGGATAATGTGGAGGCAGCAGTGGGAGTGAGGAAAACGAAGCCAAGAGGTTTAGTTGGCGAGGACACAGAGGGCAGCTGGGGTAGTTAGGAGTGGGAGGATGGGAGGACAGTCTGATAGAAACCTTGGAACCAGCCAAACTCCGAAAAAATTGATGGGGGTGGGGATCTAGGTTTGATGAGGAAAATGGCATGGTTGAAAACACTGATAGAAAAATAAGGCTGGGGACGCCTGGGTGGCTCAGTCAGTTAAGCGGCTGCCTTCGGCTCAGGTCATGATCCCAGCATCCTGGGATGGAGTCCCACATCGGGCTCCTTGCTCAGCGGGGAGCCTGCTTCTCCCTCTGCCTCTGCCTGCCTGTCTGTCTGCCTGTGCTCGCTCTCTCTCTCTCTAACAAATAAATAAAATATTTTTAAAAAAGAAAGAAAAATAAGGCTGTAGGGGCACCTGGGTGGCTCAGTCGTTAAGCGTCTGCCTTTGACTCAGGTCATGATCCCAGGGTCCTGGGATTGAGCCCCACAGCAGGCTCCATGCTCAGCGGGAGGCCTGCTTCTCCCTCTCTCTCTCTGCCCCTCCCCCTGCTTGTATTCCCTCTCAAGCTCTCTCTCTGTCTCTCTCTGACAATTAAATAAAATCTTTTTTAAAATAAGGCTATAATTTCAAATGATCAGATTTTAGGAAGCAGGATTATTATTGTAGCAAGCCCAACTGTACAAAATTTATGACCTAGACTCCCTGGTAGGTTTCTCAGAGATCAAGCCATATTTTGGGTAAGGGCTACTCTTCAGTCACTGAGTTGCCATGTTTTTGCACTTATAACAGAAAATCACTTGCTGATACTTGACGTGGCTGGTATAAGTACATTATTTCCTTCCATGTTCTTATCACCAAAGGAGGCCCTTCTTGTTAATCAAAATTCAGAGCTAGCAAGGGCCTTAAAAGTATATTCCATTCTTCCCCTTTGCTGCTAGACAGAGTTCACTATTAACCACCTATACTAGTCGAGGTCTCTTTTAGTCCATATTCTGAAGAGGGAGCATTTACTCAAACTCAGTGACTTCAATACTTTTTATTGTCAGGAATTTTATTGCAATTTAAAGTTAAAGGTTTCTGCTGGGATTTTAGGTATGTCCTTCTCTGCCAGGGGTGGGAAACAGAGATCAGATTTCTTCCCATGTCATGACCCTTTCCATGCTCAAAGATCTAGACTGTGGAGACCAACTAACTCCATGGTTTATCTATTTTTGGGTTCTAGTTTTCATCCTTTTCTTGTTTACAATACCCTCCTGCCCCGCCCCCCCCCAATTAAATCTAAACTCAGCTAATTAACCAGTCCTTGCTGAGAGGTAAGGACAAGCTTCCTAGTTTTGAGTCATGAAACCAGCTTGTGGTTAGCCAGAAAGGAGCAAAGACCAATGACAATGATCAACAACAAAATTCCAGTTGGTAAGTCATTCTAGCTTTAGGAACTATGCAGATAGGTAATAAGAGAACTAAAATCTCCAGTGTAAAGGATCAGAGACCCAAGTTGTAAAGAGAAGCTTGGAAAAACTCATCTGGAACATTCCTCCACTTATCTCTGGGTGAGAGAGTGGTACTGGTTCTAGACAGCATCCTGGAATATTGCCCGTCCATTTTGAACGACGTCTTTGTTGGTACCTTCCAGATACACACTGTATTACTGTTAACACAAAAAGCTTTCCCACAATGCCTATGTACCTGCTTTTTCATTTGTCTAAATTTATCTAAAAAATAATTTATCTAAAAAGTAAAGTTTGTTTCTGGAACTATTAATCTCGAAGTTTGCTTTCCTTTCCAGCGTGCTTAGCCAGATGTGGTTCACTTCTCCCTGACCTCCCAGAAAGGGATACAGCCATTCCTGTAGACTTGTCTAAAAACTAAGACAAAGACTTTCTCTTCAATCAGACCCAATAACCACCTCTCCTGAGTGCGATGTGAGATGGAGCAGTATCTCTGATTGCCCAACAGGGTCAAAGCAGCCTGGATAGGATAGTAATGGGCACGCCGACATAGGCACTTAATTTGCGAGAACAGTACGTGAGTAATGAGTATTTTGGAACCTAAGTGGCCTATCTGTGAAGTATGCACCAGAACTTAGTTTGCTGCTTTTGAGGCGTTGGGAGCTGGGAGGTGGGGACAGGTGAATCATTTGAGACAAGCTGGGAAGGCCAGTTTCTAAAACTAATGGGAATTTTTTGTTGTTGTTCAGTTTTGCCAGTTGCCTCAGCTTCTGTCAGTTGAGATGTGCCATGATAAGAGTATCAACTGCTCTTTGATTTGACTGACCAGGCTTACAAGTCAAGAGACAGGTATTTAAGGGAAGGGTGACTGTCTTACATCTGACATTAAAAGTCCTTTGTCACGATGAGTTACTTGCTTGTTATGTATTGTGTACTGGGCCCTCTTTCCTGTTAGGAGCAGGAATAATAAGGAAGTTGAGATAAGAATCCAGAAAGTGACCATCAGAAGATTTAAAACCCAAAACAGAGTTACAAAAAAAACTTTTTTTTTTTAATAGACGTACCTCCCTTTGTCTTTTTTGCAAGCCCTATAGTTAACCTTTGCCAGCCCAGACTTGTTCAGTGTCTTTCAGGGCTGTATAATTAAGGCTGAGGCACTTATTTTCTACTTTGGAGCACAGGAGGTGGATTTCTGTGGCACCACACTAATTATTTGGTTGAATTAATCCCTCATTCTTAACCAAGCAACACTTTTTTTCTGGCTTGTTCTGGTTCCCCCTGAGGTCTTCCATGGTAGAAAGCCTCCAAGTGGAAGCTTGCTAATAATCCTGCCCTGGGCCAGAGTTGTGTTCAACAGAAGTAGCATCTTAGGAAATATGGAAAGGAGAAGACCTCATAGTTGTTTTAAGAAACCAGGGCTTTAGGGGCACCTGGGGGGCTCAGGGGGTTAAAGCCTCTGCCTTCGTCTCAGGTCATGATCCCAGGGTCCTGGGATCAAGCCCCGCATCCGGCTCTCTGCTCAGCAAGGAGTCTGCTTCTCCCTCTCCCACTCCCCTTGCTTTGCTCTCTCTCGTTCTCTCTCTCTGTGACAAATAAATAAAATATTAGGAAAAAAAAAGAAACTAGCACTTTATTAATCAAAGTAAAAATGTTGAAATGCTGTCATCTTATCACCCTTCTTCAGTGAACTGACAGCCAAGTGCCAAGTCATGACACTTCTAATGCGTCTCTCTTCTCCTTGGAGCGCTATCTGCCAAGTATATACTCTGTTTCTGAAATTGTTTGCAATGACCTAACCTTCTCTTTTCTCCCATTAAACAATAGATAACTCCTGATTTGAATTTTCCCCTAGATCACCCCTCATTTAGGGAATTTCTTAAAAACATAAAAATGTATTATTTTAAGAAATAAAAAATTAGTGGAACCTGCACTGGGAAGCTTAATTTTATAGATTTTATTTACTTGTCTGACAAAGAGAGGAGAGAGAGAAGCAGACTCCCTGCTAAGCAGGAGTCTAATGTGGGACTTGATCCCAGGACCCCAGCCAGAATCATGACCTGAGCTGAAGGCAGACGCTAGCCGCTAACCGACTGAGCCACCCAGGTGCTCTGGTGCTTAATTTTTTAATGTTCCCAATCAGTGTGTCCTGTGAGGAAACATACTCAATTGGGGGGGGGGGGCATGCGTGGCTCAGTGGTTGGGCCTCTGCCTTCAGGCTCAGGTCATGATCTCAGGGTCCTGGGACCGAGCCCCGTGTTGGGCTCTCTGCTCAGCAGGGAGCCTGCTCCCTGCCTGCTGCTCTGCCTACTTTTGATCTCCGTCAAATAAATAAAATCTTAAAAAAAAAAAAAGAGGGGCACCTGGGTGGCTCAGTGGGTTAAAGCCTCTGCCTTTGGCTCAGGTCGTGATCCCAGGTTCCTGGGATTGAGCCCCGCATCGGGCTCTCTGCTCCGCAGGGAGCCTGCTTCCTCTTCTCTCTCTGCTTGCCTCTCTGCCTACTTGTGATATCTGTCAAATAAATAAATAAATAAAATCTAAAAAAAAAAAAGAAAACATGCTGAACTGGGGCTAAGTGTCTTATGTTTTATGTCCATTTTCAATCTTAGAATGTTATCTAAGATGAGAAGGGCAATTTCCAGGGCTATTTAATAGCTTTCCCCCCAAGAAAATATTGAAAAGGATTGAAGAGTTCAGAAATGCCATGAAGACACTAGCTCCCAAGTACCAGGGGCCTGAGGAGTGGGTGGACTGATCTGAACTCTCCGTAAAGGGGGAGGGAGCAGCAGGCTTCCGACCCTGTCCCCATAGGAATTTGCTGCCTGCTTTGGAGAGGCAGAACTGTTTTTCCATACAGTGTCCTGTTCAGGAGCCTCTTTTTAACCTGGGGCAGGCCGCAGCAGAAAAAGCCACTCTACTGGGGACAGGAACCAGAGCCCTTATTTTTCCCCAGAGGAGAGCACTCTGATATATTTTTACCAGAGAGTATTTACCTAAGCTTTAGCCACAGATTTGTGACAGCAACGTCAAGCTTACCTGGCAGCCCTCCTCCCCAACCCCACGAAAATCTTTGCCTTGTTTCGGGCGTGCATGGTTTCAAGATTCAGGACACCTGTCAGATCGAAGTCAGCATAGGTTTAACTTCATGATGCAAAGCAAAATGCTTTTGAGAGCAAAATCTCCCAGGAGTGCCTCCGCCCCCAGCAACTGCAGAAAAGAAGGCGTCTGTGGGAGAGAAGGGTGGCTATAGACGTCATTGCATCTTCCAGATCCCAGCTGTGACCTGGCTCAGAGTTTTACAGTTAAAAATAGCCATGGCTTAGAGTTGGGGGAAAAAGTAAACTGTTGGGTCTCCATGGAAACTAGGAGAGGGATAAAAGCAAGCCATGGATTTCCAGCAGATGTGGCAAGATGGGGTGGATATAGGCGTTGGAGCTTAGAGACTTTCCGGTGAAAGGGGATACCCCTGATTAGCATCCAGGATGTAACCACACTTTGCTCCAGGGCTCTAGGGACACCCTTTGTTGTCGAGATATGTTTGCAACTATAGTGTGTACATCTTAGGTCTGGTGAAGAATTATTTGAGGCGTCCAACTTCCTGTAACACAGATTTGCTACTATTTGACAAAGCAGTGAGCTGGTGAACAACGCAGTAGGTTAGATAGCGCCTTTTAACCAATCTGGGAACCTCTGCTACCCCCTGCCCCATTCACATTCCACTCTTTCATTTACAAAGTCAAAGGCTCAGCCTAAGTACCAATTTATAACTAGAGGGGAGGTCTTCAAGCTCTTGAGTTGACATGGACATTTACTCCTCTTGAGTGGGATCAGGGTTTTTTTGTCTTTGATGTTGTAGTAATTATGCAGAATGGCATTAATACCCCAGATGTACATGCACTCCAATGTTCATAGCAGCAATGTCCATGGTAGCCAAACTGTTGAAGGAGCCAACATGCCCTTCAACAGATGAGTGGATAGAGAAGATGTGGTTCATATATACAATGGAATATTACTCAGCCATCAGAAAGGATAAATACCCACCATTTGCATTGACTCGAATGGAACTGGAGAGGATTATGCTGAGTGATATAAGTGAAATAAGTAAAGAAAGACAATTATTGTACGGTTTCACTCATATGGAACATAAGGAATAGTGTGGAGGACACAGGGAAAGGGAAGGAAAAATGAATGGGAAGAAATTGGAGAGGGAGACAAACCATGAGAGACTCTGGCCGTGTGGTGATGAGGACTGGGTGTTATATGCAACTGATGAATCACTGAACACTACATCAAAAAAATGATGTACTATGTGCTGCCTGATATAATAAAAAAATGAAATATCTAAAAAAAAAGTGGATCTCTTACCAATTCTGATATTGTTACTACCAGAGGTGATTAACTCACTCTTGGGGGGGAATATCTTGTTTCTTCATTTACCTTTCCTTAAAATTTTCTTTACAAGCAAAAAAATTTTTTAAGAACTATATGAATAGGGGCATCTGGTGGCTCAGTTGGTTAAGCAACTGCCTTTAGCTCAGGTCATGATCCTGGAGTACCGGGATCGAGACCCACATTGGGCTCTCTGCTCGGCAGGGAGTCTGCTTCTCCCTCTGACCCTCCCCCTTCTCATGCTCTCTCTCTCTCAAATAAATAAATAAAATCCTTAAAAAAAAAAAAAGAACTATATGACTATATTCTGGTTGTAAAAAAAATTTTTAAACCACTCAGGGCACCTGGGTGGCTCAGTCAGTTAAGCATCCCCGACTCTTAATTCCAGTTTGGGTCATGATCTCAGGGTTCTGAGATGGAGCCCCACATCAGGCTCCACTCCCAGTGAGGAGGAGTCTGCAGGAGATTCCCTCTCCTCTCTTCTTCTCTGCCCCTCCCCCACTCATGTGTGCATGCTTTCAAATAAATAAATACATCTTTTTTTAAAAATAAATACATCTTTTTAAAAAGTTGCTAAAACTCCTTTTCCTTTCTTACTGACATTTATATGCTTTCTTGTTACCTGCCCCAGTGTGTTAGAAAGACCTGAGTGCTAATTCTTGTTCTGCTACTTAATAATAATGCAACCTTGGGCAAGTTTCTTGATCCCTCATGTGTGGTTGATAATACCTACCTGACTTAGTGTGATGAAAAAGAAGTGGGATAACACACCTGGAACCTCCTTTCTTTTTTCCTTCCCATCAAACCTTTGATATTTTCATGCAACTCCAGCCAGGTATGAACAGCGTTTGATTTCCATTACCACACAATTCATACTATGCTAAAGTCTCACAGAGGGACAGTAAGATCTAAAAGACAAAGAGCAAATGTTAAAACAGGCAAATGTGCCTTTTCCAAGGATGTTTCTTTGGAATTCTCATCACTGTGCATCATTGTCACAGCCCCAGGGTTGAATTAAGGGCAGAAACCTTCAGACACAGATACTAAATGACCTAGTTATCATGGGTATGTTGTAATATTCCCTTATATAATGCCTAGCTCAAGAAGCTTAAAATCAGGTTACAAAACTGTACATACACTATTGTAACTATATAAATAAAACTAAAAAATCATGTATAGAAAAAAGACCAGAAAGAAAAGTTGTTAACTGTTGTTTTGGTAAGGTTGTAAAATTACGGGTGATGCTTTCTCTCTCTTTTTTGGTAATGTGGCATTTCCTTGTTAATGGAAAAATAATATTTTATGAGAATGATGAAAACTAAAAATAGAAGTTTGGAATATTCTACATTAATACGATTAGTTAATCCTTATGATAGCCATATAAGGTGGTATCTTAAATCTTATAACACAAGCCTTCAGCAAATTCTGTAGTAGATAAAATGTGTGTGTGTGTGTGCTTAAAGATTCTATTTATTTATTTGACAGAGAAAGAGCAAGAGAGCACAAGCAGGGGGAGCAGCAGAAGGAGAAGCAGGCTCCCCACAGAGCAGAAAGCCTGATGCAGAACTTGATTCCAGGATCCTGGGATCATGACCTGAACTGAAGGCAGACGCACAACCAACTAAGCCACCCAGGTGCCCCAATAAAATGTGTTCTGGGGCATCCGTCCTCCTAGTTCTTTTATCTTCTCCTTATTTATAGTTTTTTTTTTTTTTCCCCTAGATACCTGGTGTCCACTGTTCTTCAACATGTCAAAGGACAATAAAGATTTACTTCTTTAGAGGATTTGCATTTTTATTGTGATCAATAGTATATACTCTGGAATTAGGAGCATTAGCAAGCAGGTGTTCGAAACATCTGTGAGACTTGGGACCTGATGGCATCCGGAAATCAGACTTCTGCAAACTTCTGTAGATCAGGGGAGCCTTGATCACAGCTGTTCCCCAATGCTGACAGATACATGAAAGCTGTTGCCAATTTGTTAACCAGAGGCAATGATACGAATGAAAGATGCAACTGTTCTAAGGGACTCATAAAGGTCTGATTAGCCTAATCTAAGGCATTGCCCAAGCAATTAAGGAGAACATTTTTGGAAAAGCAGACTTCAGAAGCCAAGCAGAGTAGAAGTTTCTACCCTCTACTTACTGCATCTAATCAGATCAGCTCTCATTCTGCACCCAAGCTCCACTGCTGTCAGGCACTGCTTGTTCATTCAGACCTAGTCGGGATCAACCACCCCGTCTATGCCACCCCGTGGCATAGACAAGTCCTACTTTTGTAGCAGATGGCCTCTAAGATGTAACTACATATGACATAGTTGTTATAAAAATATCTATATACAGTCTAGTAATGTGCTGTCCAGTAAGGCAGTCACTAGCCTCATGTGGCTATTTAAATTTATTAAAATTAAATAAAAAATCCAGTGTCTCAGGAGCACTAGAGCCACATTTCAAGTGCTCAGATGCAGCGTGAGGCTAGTGGCTACTGTGTGGGACAGTGCAGATACAGAACATTTCTATCAGCCCAAGTTCTACTGGACAGTCTAGAAGGTAACACTTTCAAATTGCATTTTTATGGAGGCATAGGTCAGCCCACACTTAAAGATGTAAAGCACATCCCTGCCCACAGGCATATATGTAGTCACTAAATGGTCTTACTGACTTTTTAGCACTTCTTTCTACTTTCCTTAATCTCTAGATCTTTGCACATACATCACACTCAACACAAACTCTATTTTAGCCTGCTTTCCTCCCTCCTTTTCACTGATAAGGATAATGTTTCTTTAGGGTAGACTTAGTTCTTATAATGCATGAAGATGCCCAACTCCTTGTTACTAACCAGAGCTATACTGGAAACCTGCCTTGTGTAACAAACAAGCTTGAATCCGAAGAGGGATGTATCTATTTGTGTTGCTGAGTCATTGAATTGACTGAAGGAAGGTCTGTGGGGGGAGAAACGAAGCTGCATACGATCGTTTCTATTAGAGATTTTGCTATTTTGGTGTTCGCATGTCAAAATAAGTCACTAGACAAATAGATGGTGGAGCAATTTAGTGCCGGAAAAATGCCTTTCCCAGCAAGATTTGAACTCCTAGTGCTTTTTCTTGAATCAGATTCTGTTTTGTTCTCTCGCCGAAAGATTAATTTTGCCGAATTTTAAAGCTTTAACTCTTCTCTTTAATGAAAGCAAAAATAAATCTCTCCAGTCCAGACCTTTTTAGCTCCCATACGATTATCACTAAAATGCCTTCATGTTATATTTTTGTCTGGGAAACAGAACTTTTAGACATTCCTGCACCCACGGGATGACTCCGAATCCAGTCAGAGATCAGGAAGAGCATGAAAAAGCCTCGAAGCTTTTGGATGAAGATACTGGGGAGATGAAAAGCCTTTCCACTCCCTCCCACCCCTTCCCAACCCCTCCCCCCAAACCTAGGACCACCGTTTAGATTGTGCAGCAGTCCGATGCCAACGATTTCCAACGGTGAGGAGCGGGGGCTGGTGAGTAAAGGGGCTGGGCGTGGCCAGGACTCCTAGGTGTCTGACTCACCGCAGAGCCTTGAGGAAGTCCTTTACACCTCCCCTCACCTGCCTGGGCAGGTCGTGCTGAAAAAGTCCGTTCGCATCTACTCATGTTACAGATGGGCAAATCTAAATTTGAAAAGCCCCTCACAGTGACACAGCAAATAAGCCCTCCACGAATCCATGGGTTCAGCCTGGGCTTCCGACACGCTGCCGCTCTACGTGGGAGGCACGGTTTGTGGATCTGGTGTTTTGAAAGTCCGAGGGCACCTGCGGGGTAGGGTGGTGGGTCGGCGGTCTCGGGGCCGGCAGAAGATGGCCATTATCTGTAGCTACTCTGGAGTCTCGGACGAAATAGCCTCCCAGAGTTACTAGAAACTGCCTGTACCCCGCCCAAGCAAAATTCACCCAACAGTTGCCATGAGGTTTATTTTCCCTTTACTCTTCGGTCCCAACTCCTGAGCTCTCCCGTGCTGGCTACAAGGTGGGGGTGGGGTGGGAGGCGGTGATTAGTCACTTACTGCAGTCTTCACACCTTTTATATTTGTATTGTTGCCTTGCCTTTAACCCTCTCGCGTCCAGAAAGTACCCCATTACGCCACCCCTGCGCCTCCGCCCCAACCCTGAAGTAGCGACGAGAGGGGTCTTGTGTTGTGAAACACAGGAGACTCCAGGGAACGCCCGGCCAGAGGGGCACCCAGGAAAGTAGGTAGGGGGCGCGCCCCGCAGCTCCGCTAGGCGGCGGACGGAGCAGTGCGCACGCGCTACGCCCGCAGCTCAGCGCGTCCCCCGCCGGTTCCCCCCCCACCGCAGCGCGCCTCTTGCGCGGAAGCCCCTCCCCCGCCCCGAGCGGCCCGCCCCCCCC
>RCUC01016408.1:0-28691 GCA_003697995.1 Taxidea taxus jeffersonii
TTTTACATAATTATAAAACAAAATTAGGGACGCCTGGGTGGCTCAGTTGGTTAAGCGGCTGCCTTCGGCTCAGGTCATGATCCCAGCGTCCTGGGATCGAGTCCCACATCGGGCTCTTTGCTTGGCAGGGAGCCTGCTTCTCCCCCTGCCTCTGCCTGCCACTCTGTCTGCCTGTGCCCACTCTCTCTCTCTCTCTCTCTCTGACAAATTAAAAAAAAAGAAAAAAAAAAACAAAATTAAACCAAAATAAGAAAAACAGTACCTAGAAATAAAAGTCAAAATGAAATAATCTGTTAATATAGAAAGTTGGTGGCAAAACTCCAAAGAAAACTGTTTTCAGTAAATCTTTTATTTTAAAAACTTTTAATTTTAAAATAATTTCAGACTTAGCAAATCACTGAATGTTTTGCTTTTATATACTTGGCCACCACTTTCCAGTCATGTAATTCTGTTTTCTGGTATTTTGTCATTCTTAAAAAACTGCCTTAACATAGAGTTACAATAAAAATCATGGCCAAGGGGCGCCTGAGTGGCTCTGTGGGTTAGAGCCTCTGCCTTCGGCTCAGGTCATGATCCCAGGGTCCTGGGATCGAGCCCTACATCGGTCTCTCTGCTCAGCGGGGAGCCTGCTTCCCTTCCTCTCCCTCTGCCTGTCTCTCTGCCTACTTGTGATCTCTGTCTTTCAAATAAATAAATAAAATATTTTAAAAAAATCATGGCCAATGACAAGGTTTCTAACTACCCAACCTTGCCTTAGATTTCTACTCGCATGTTGACAAATGGAAAACCAGCCCTTAAGTGTTACTTAAATGATGTCTGACTTGACTTTTGAAGTAAAAGGAGGTAAAAATTTGACTCAAGACCACTGTACAAAACTTGGAAATGGGGCCCAAAAGTACTGCATCCCAGACTCCCAGTACACAGAAGCTGATTCCAGAACAGTCACAGCTACCCATATACTTTTTAAAAAAGATTTTATTTATTTATTTGAGAGGACAGAGAGCGTGAGAGAGCAAGAGCACAAGCAGGGGCAGGCAGAGGGAGATGGAGAAGGAGACTCCCCACTTAGCAGGAAGCCCACTGTGGGGCTCAATCCCAGGACCCTGAGATCATGATTCAAGCCAAAGGCCGACATTTAACCGACTGAGGCACCCAGGCAGCCCACCCATATACTTCTTTTAAAGGCAGCAAGCCATGGTGATGATAAACAGGACTTTGGGAGTTTGACAGAACTGAGTTTGAATCTGGGCTCTGCCCTTTACTGAACTGGTAAGTGAGCTTAAACACATCACTTAACTAATTTTAAGTTTCAATTCCTTCATCTCTAAAATGAGCATAATGTAATACCTAAACAATAAGACTGTAATGAGAGCTGAGAAACTTTTTAGCAGGGTGCCTTGCACCACTAAAATGCTAAAAAAATTTAGCTATTGTTGGCATATTATTGTACTATTAATTTGTACACTGTAAAATTCTATCCTTCTATTTCAACCTCACAAACTTCTATTTTTAATCACATCAGAAATGCAGAGCATTAATGGAAACAAGCTAAGTTCTGCCATTGTATTTGACAAAATTTTACCCAATAGTACAGTCATTAGAATTAAGATTCTTTAAAATCACATTAAATGCCATGGTAATGACTTCTGCTTCTAATCATGAAAGTTTAATTGGAACACAACTCTTTTCTCCCACTAAACTACAAGTCTGAATATTTTCAGTCATTGGGACAACAGACAGTATGGGATTATGATTCCTATGAGAGGGAAAATGAATGGAGTGAATGCTTAATGACAGGCCTGGCTTCTTTCTGGAAGTGTTTCCCAATTCCCAGTACAAGGAAGGGAAACGAAGCAGAGCATGGCAGTGTCAATGAGTTGAGGACATAGAGATCACAGTTCAGGAAGAACTGGGAGGAAGATGAAATGTTCAGGGCAGAATACCAAGGAGAATGGAGCTAAGTACAGAAAAAGTTCCCAAAATCTGCACAAAGAATACTATGTGTCTTTACCTTAATAATAATTTGTGCATGTATAGGTTGAAATTCCATGAGGCTGGGCAAAAAAAGCATGGAGACACTGGAGTTCTAATAAGTTCTAGAGAGGCCTCCCTGAACTCTAAAGACAATCAGTAGAGACCTCAGAAAAGTCACATCTAAGTATGGAGCTCAATTAAGCCCTAGAATAAAGGCTACTCTAGATCTGGTCTAATCAAAGGAAGCAGCAAACTATAAAATAAAACAAAAAGGCTAATCAACACAAATGGACCTATAAATGGCAGACATGAAGACATTATATAAGGCAGAAACTTCAAAATATCCTGGGAATATACTCAAGGATTTAAAAGAAAGCATGAACTTTATGAGGAAAGAAACAGAAAAAATAAAAAAGAACAAAAAGGAGCTTCTAGAGTTGAAGAAAATACATTACCTTAAACGAAAAGCTCACTGGATGAACAGAAGATTAGACAATGCATGAAATGGTGAACTTAAAGACATGGCACAGAAATTTTCCCAATATAAAGCATGAAAATTTCTCAAGAGACAAAAAGACTGAGATTAAAGTACAGAAGCTCAATGACATGTGGGACGATACTAAGGGGTCTAACATGCAAAGCCCCCAAAGAGAAGAGAGACCGTTAGAGACAGAATGAAAACCCGTCAAGAAATAATGTCCAAATGTGCATACAAGTACAAGAAACTCCAAGTACCTTAAGCAGATTAAAATACAAACAACAACAGGGGCGCCTGGGTGGCTCAGTGGGTTAAGCCTCTGCCTTCGGCTCAGGTCATGATCTCAGGGTTCTGGGATCAAGCCCCGCATCGGGCTCCCTGCTCACCAGGGAACTTGCTTCCCCTCTCTCTGCCTGCCTGTCTACTTGTGATCTCTCTCTCTGTCAAATAAGTAAATAAAATCTTTAAAAATAAATAAATAAAATACAAACAACAACAACACACAAGTCACCAAGGCACATCAATAATGAACTGCATAAAACCAGCGATAAAAACAAAAATTTAAAAGCAGCCAGAAGAAAAAACCACAGTGCAAAAGGAAAAAACAAGAACAAAAAAAGGTCATAGTAACAAGACAGTCAAGTCATCAAGAGGGTATTACATTCCTAAATGTATGTGCGCCTAACAGAGCTTCAGAATACAGGAAAGACCAAAATGATAGTACATTAAGAAACAGATAGACAGGGGCACCTGGGTGGCTCAGTTGGTTAAACGACTGCCTTCAGCTCAGGTCATGATCCTGGAGTCCTGGGATCGAGTCCCGCATCAGGCTCCCAGCTCCATGGGGAGTCTGCTTCTCCCTCTGACCTTCTCCTCACTCATGCTCTCTCTCACTGTCTCTCTCTCAAATAAATAAATAAAATATTAAAAAAAAAGAAACAGACAATTATAATAGATAAAACAAATAGGCAGAAAATCAATGAGGATATAGAAGAGTTGAACAATCCTATCAGTTAACTTGAAATATGCTTAGAACACAAAACAAGAGGAAATTATACCTTATACTTAACTGCACATGGAACATTTGCCAAAATGGACCATACTGTAGGCCATAAAAAATGTCTCAATTAATTTAAAACTTATTCATTCATATTCAATTCAAGCCACACAAAGTGTGTTCTCTGATCCTAATTAAATGAGAACTCAATATTTGAGTTTAAATATTTGGAAATTAAATTAACACACTTCTAATAACCCATGGGTCAAAGCAGAAATCAAGAGAGAAAACTGAGAATCTTCTGAACTGAATAAAAATATAAGATATAACTAAAGCAGAACTTAGGGTGAAATTTATAGCATTAAATACCCACATTAGTAAGGAAGAAAGGCCTCAGGGGCACCGGGATGGGTCAATAGGTTAAGCATCCAACTCTTTATTTGGGCTCAGGTTATGATCTCAGGGTCATGAGATCGAGCCCTACACTGGGGTCCATGCTGGGTGTGGAGCCTGCTTAAGATTCTTGCTCTCCCTCTACCCCTCCTCTCCCTCTAAAAAAAGGTTTCAACTCAAAATATTTTAGTTTGCAAATTAAGAAACTGGCAAAAGATGAGCAAATGAAACAAAAATAAAAAGACATGAAAGGGAAAAAAAAGCCCAAACTGGGAATAAATGAAATAGAAGAAAAATGGAAAAAAATCCCCAATTCTGAAATTGCTAAACCTTCAGCCAGAGTGATCAAAACAAAAAGAAAAGGAGGTATTACACAAATCAATCTCCCAAAACTGAAAAGGTAGGAACACTTCCAACTCATTCCATGAGGTTAGCATTCCCATGATACCAAAACCAGACAAAGATATTACCAAAAAAAGGGAGAAAACTACAAACACCCAATTTCCAAGAATATAGGTTTGTCATTATAAAAATCAATATAATTCACCACACATATAAACTAAAAAGAAAAATACTCATGATTTTCTCAATAAATGAGATATGTTGGAAATGTTAGAAAAATAATCTGACAAAATCCATCATCCATTCCTGAGTAAAAAAAACCCCAAACCTCATCAAATTAAGAAAGGAAGGCAACTTCTTCAACTTGAAAATGGTTATCCACAAAAGACATAATAGTTAACATGATACTTTATGATACAAGACCAGGAATAAGACAGTGTCTGCTCTTATGACTTCTATTCACCATTAAACTGGCGGTTCTAGCCAATGTAATAAGGCAAGAAAACCAAACAAGAGAAGTCTAAATTGGAAAGGAGGTAATGTTCACCATATTAAAGCTGACATAACTGACATACTCTTTCATGTAAAAAATCATATGAAATCTACAAAAAAGCTACTAGAACCACTGAGTTTAGCAAGACTGTGGAAGACTGATAAATAAATCAATTGTATTTATATATTCCAGCAGCAAAAAAATGGGAATTGAAACTAAAAAAGTGCCATTTACAATCACATCAAATATAGGAAATACGTAGAGGTAAATCTTACAAAATATGTGAAAAAACATTTACATTAAAAACTAATGCTGCTGAGAGATTTTTTAAAAAGACAAATAAAAGAGAGATATTGTGTTGATGGGTTGAAGACTCAATATTGTTAACATGTTAGTAATAGTTATCCTTTTTGGGCTATTATGACAAAATACCACAGACTGGGTAGTTTATAAACAACAGGAATTTATTTCTCACTGATCTGGAAGCTGGAAAGTCCAAGATTAAGGTACCAACATAGCTGCATCCTGGTGAGACCTCTTCCTGGTTCATGGCCAGTACCGCCTTACTATGTCCTCTTATGGTGGAAGGAGGCTAGGGAGCTCTGTGTTGTCTCTTTTATAAGAAGACTGATCCCATTCACAAGAACTCCATCTTCACAACCTAATCATTTCTGAAAGGCCTCATTTCCTAGTACTATCACATGGGGCACTAGGATTTTAACATATGAATTTGGCAGGGAGGGGACAAACATTGGGACCATAGCACTCAATTCTCAAATTATTCTAAAAACAGTCTGTACCTGCTTTGCACAGTACTGTGTTAAATGAAAAATGTGCATGTTAAAACCATGCAAGGTGAGGACTTGTCTCCAATATGTACACGTTTCAGTTAACATAATACTATGCAAAGGTAAGAACACTCTGTATTCTACATAATTCCTGTCAAAATCCCAGGAGGCTTTTTTGGGGCAGAAATTGACAAACTAATTCTAAAATTCATATGGAAATGCAAAGGACATAAAAAGTTAAACAAATTTGACAAAGTAAAACAAAGTTGATATACGAATACTGAGTTCAAAACTTATTTAAAACTACAGTAATCAAGATGGCATGTTATTGTCCTAAAGACAGACCAACAGGTCAGTGGAACAGAATATAGAGGTTTTTTTCCCCCATATGATTTGACAGAGGGGGAGAAAGACAGTGAGAAAGACAGAGATGAAGCACAAGCAGGGGGAGCAGCAGACAGGGGAGAAGTAAGCTCCCCACTGAGCAAGGAGCCTGATGTGGGGTTTAATCCCAGGACCTTGGGATCATGACCTAAGATGAAGGCAGCTGCTTAACTGACTGAGCCATCCAGGGGCCCCCAGAATAGAGAGATTTAAAACAGACCCATATTTACACGTACCACCAACTTTTAACAAAGTTAGAAGTAGGGTTCAATGGAGAACGAAGAGTCTATTCAACAAAGAGTTCTGTATACTTACTTTGTATCACATACAAATATTAACTGAAAATGGATCACAGACCTAAATATGAAACCTAAGCTACTAAACTTCTAGGAAAAAACATAGGAGAAAACCCTTCTGACTGACCTTGAGTTACGCAAAGATTTGTTAGAAACACAACCCGAAGCGTGACCCATAAAAGAACAAATTGACAAATTGGACTTTACCATGATTTCTCCTCTTCAAAAGACACTGTTAAAAAAATTAAAAGTCATGGACTGGGTAAAAATACTTGCAAATCACGTATCTTATTAAGGCCTTATATCCAGAATTGATAAAGAACTCTCATAAATCAATAAAACTGAATATAATAAGGGCAATATGCTTGAATAGACATCTCAACAAAGAAGATATGTAGATGTAAAATAAGCACATGGAATAATGCTCAACATCATTGTTGAGGGAAATACAAATTAGTAGTACAAGGGGATACCCATACATCCTTAGTAGTTTAGCTAAAATCAAAAAGACTTAACAGAGCAAGAGTTGTCAAGGATGTAGAGAAACTCATATACTGCTGGTAGAAATGTAAAATGTACAGTCACTTCGGAAAACAGTTTCTTAAAAAGTTAAATATACATGTACCATATGGTTCAGCCATTACACTCATTTACCTAAGAGAAATAAAGGGATATATAAATAACTGAATTTCATAGCAAGTTTACTTGCAACAGCCACAAATCAGAAGCAACCCACATGTCCACCAACAGGTCAATGAATAAACGAAGTGGTATATCCATATAATGGAAAACTACCTGGCAATTAATAAGCATCAACTGATGATACATGTTATGGCAGCCCAACCAAAGTGTACGATTCCATTTATATGAAACCCTAGAAAACACAAGCTAATTTATAGTGACAGAAAGCAAATCAGTAGCTGTCTGGAGAATGGCTGGAGTCTTTCAGGGGAATGCAGGGAAAGTAAGGATGGTGAAATTACAAATGTCCATAAGGAAACTTTTAGGCCTGATGGGTATATTCATTGTCTTAACTGTAGTGATGGTTAATTAGATTTATATATATGTCAAAATTTATCAAACTGTACACTTTCTATATGTGCAGTTTATTGGAGGTCAATTATATTGAAATAAAACAGTCAAACTAAGACAAAAGATTCTTTAAGGTAAAAATAACAGTGTATGCAAGGTTTAACATATACACAAACAAAAGTTATGAAAACAATAGTGCAAAGGATGGGAAGGGGCCAAATGGAGATACGGTGTTGTAAGGAGCTTATACTACAGGTGCAGTGGTAAAATGTTATTTGAAGACAAACTGTGATAAATTAAAAATGTGTATTTTAAACCCTAGAGCAACCACATAAAAAAGAAATTTACCTAAGAAGCAAAAACTGAGAATAAACTAGCATGTTAAAAAATACTCAACAAATCCAAAGTTGGTAGGAAATATTGGGGAAAAGAACATAAACGAGACAGGAGGAATAGACGATTAAAAAAATGAATCAAACCCAACCACACCAATACTTACATTATATGTAAGTGGTCTAAATACTTCCATTAAAAGACAAATTGTTAAAGCAGATTTTTTTTTAAAAGGCAAGATCCAACAATATGTTTTCTATAGGAAATATTCTAAATGTGAAGAAATAGGTTAAAGGCTTAAATATGGGAAAAAATATACCATTCAAGAACTTATTCTCAAAAGCTGAAGTGTCTATATTAACACCATATTAGGATAAAGAAAGATACTTCATAATGATAAAAGGATCAATTTATCAAGAAAATATAGTACAAGGAAACCTACTGAATGGGTGAAAATATTTGCAAACCATGTATCTAATAAGGGGTTATATCCAAAATATATAAAGAACTCATAACTCAATAGCAAAAGAAAAAATCCAATTAAAAATTGGCAAAAAGGGGCACCTGGATGGCTCAGTTGGTTAGGCATCTGCTTTCGGCTTGGGTCATGATCCCAGGGTCTCAGGATCAAGCCCCACGTCAGGCTCCTTCTGCCTCTGCTGCTCCTGCTGCTTGAGCTCTCTCACTCTGGCTCTCTCTCAAATAAATAAATAAAATCTTTGAAAAAATAAAAAATGGGCAGAAGATTGGCATAGACAATTTTCTGAAGAAGACATCCAGATGACCAATAGGTACATTAAAAGATGTTCAACAGCATTAATAATCAGGAGAATGTAAATCAAAACTGCAATGACGTATCATCTCATGCCTATTAGATGGCTATTATAAAAAAGACAAGAAATAACTAGTGTTAGTGTGAATGTGGAGAAAAGGAAACCCTCGTGCACTATTGGAAGGAATGTAAATTGGTGCAGCTACTATGGGAAACAGTACAGTGATATCTCAGAAAATTAAAAAGAGATGCCATATGAGCCAGCAATTCCACTGCTGGGTATTTATCTGAAGAAAACAAAAAAGTTAACTTGAAAAGGCATCTGTACCCTCACATTCATTGCAGCATTATTTACAATAGCCAAGTTATGTAAACAACCTACATGTCCATTGATGGATAAATGAAAAGTGAAAGAGAGAGACAGAAAGAGAGAACACATGGAATAATATTCAGCCACAAAAAAGAAAAATCTTGCCATTTGTGACAACATAAATGGACCTTGAGGGCACTAAGCTAAATGATGTAAGTCAGAGAAAGACAAATACCAGATCTCATTTATCTATAGAATCTAAGGGAAAAAAAAAACAACTCATAGATACAGAGAACAGACTGGTGGCTGTCAGAGTTAGAAGAGCTGCAATTATTCAAAAAGTCAGAAACACAGTGCAGAATAACCCACTGGACAAGAAGGTATCACACAAGGGAAACTAGAAAATATTTTGACCTTAAAAAAATCTTGTGGGATGCAGCTAAGACAATTTTTAAGACAGAAATTTATACATTTAAATGCTTACATTAGAAGAGGTTAAAAAGCCCCAAATCAATGACTTCTGATTCCATGCTAAGAAGACAGAAAAACAACAAATTAAATACAAAGTAAATAGAACAAAAAGTTAATGACCTACAAAATGAACAAATAGGTCAATGATATCAAAAGCTTGTTCTTTGTAAAGATCAATAATAAACCCCTCGCTAAACTGATCAAGGAAAAAGAGAGAAGACAACATTGTTAATATTAGGAAGGAAAAGAACATCTATGTCAGGCAGGAAAATTTTAAGAAATACTATAAACAAGATACATTAATGAATCCTACAAATAAAGTAAATTGACAAATACCTGAAAATATTCAAATTACCCAAACTGAAAGAATAATCTGAATAGCCCTGAACCTGTTACAGAAATTTAATATATAATTTTGTATCTCCCCACAAAGAAAATCCCTGGCCCAAATAGCTTCACTGGTGGATTTTACCATGAATTAAGAAAAAGTAATACCAATTCAATATAAACTTAAAAAAAAAAGGATAAAGCAGTTCATTATACAAGACCGGAATGACCTGATTCTACTTACACCAAAGGCAGTAAAAACTTAAAAACAACTAGAAAGCAAAATCTTTCATGACCATTGATGCAAAAATCCCTATCTTTTAAATATAGTAATTTATGGGCTCTGTCAACATATCAAAAACTTGACACACTCTGACCAAGTGAGGTTTATCCTAGGAATAAAAGACTGTTTCAATATTTAAAAAAATCAGTGTGACTAACAGAATAAAGAAGACCCATATAAAAATCTCAATACATAAAAAGAGGCATTTTAAAAAATTTGACAGTTGTCCAAGATAAAAATTTCAACAAATTCTAGGAAGAGAAAAATTCCTGAGCCTAATAGGAAGCATTTGTAAAAACCTACAGCTAATATCATACTTAATGATGACAGAGTGAATTCTTTACCCCCCAAAATCGTAACTGGATGTCCTAGCCAGGCAGTTAAGAAAAAGGAACAAAAGACATATAAAATGGAAAGAAATAAAAAGTCTTTATTTGCACATAACACAATGTGCAAACAGAAAATCCTAAGGAATCTTTAAAAAGCTACTAGAACTAATGATTTTAGCAAGATGATGAATGTAAGATCAATACATGGAAACCAACTGTCTTTATTTCCATATGCTGTCAGCAACTGTTAAATAAAAAATTAAAAGTACCATTTACAAAAACATGAGGTCCTAAAAATAAATTTAACAAAATATGCATTAAAATCTCTACTCTTAAAAATATGCAGATGTTGGGGCACCTGGGTGGCTCAGTCGGTTAAGCGACCGCCTTTGGCTCAGGTCATGATCCTGGAGTTGAGGGACAGAGTCCCGCATGGGCCTCCTTGCTCAGCAGGGAGTCTGCTTCTCCCGCTGACCTCTCTCCTCCCATGTTCTCTCTCTCTCTCTCATCCTCTCTCTCTAACAATTGATAAAAATCTTTAAAAAAAATTTAAAAATATGCAAATGTTGCTGAATGTAAAGAACTGTATAAATGGAGAAATATACTATGTTTATGGACTCAAATAATATTAAGATTTTCAATCTCTCCTAATTATATAGATTCAAATAACCCCAATCAAAATACTATGCTTTTTTTTTTTGCAGAAACTAACAAACTTACTCGTTTTTAAAATAGAAATGTAAAGGACCTAAAATAGACTCAATACTTGAAAGTCGTACCAAACTGAATCATACCATTTCCCATGAAGACATGGTGTACTTCATGTTCTTGAGTCATGGAGGATGGTCTGACGTTAACTTGGTGTTTTCTCCCTCTCAACATTCATCCTTGGAACTTGGCAGCCATGCAGCAACGAAGCCTGTTCATATGGACAGGCCAAATGAAGAGTGGCCAAGAGTCCCAACTAAGGTCTCCCAGTCAACAGCCAGCATCATCTGCAAACTAAGTGAGTAAGCCTGCAGATTATTCTAGTCTCTAGCCTTCAAGCTTTCCAGCTTATGCCCCAGACATTGTGGAAGAGAGAAACCGTACTCCTGCTGTGCCCTGTCCAAATCGATGACCCCCAGAAGCTGTGTGCATATGAAGCAGTTGTTTTACGCCACCAAGTTTTAGGGTAATTTGTTATGCACAGTCCCTAGGATACCACATAGTGAAGCAAAATGTTTTGATCAAAACTGCCTAATAGTCCGAAACAAAAATGCATTCTTGATTTTGTTTGCGCTCAAATGACATGTCTAATGATGCGTCATGCTGTACCTTCCTATTTACTGACATTATACTTATTTTTTAAAAAACTTTATTAGTTTCCGAGGTAGAATTTAGTGATTCATCAGTTGCATATAATACCCAGTGCTCATTCCATCAAGCGCCCTCCTTACTGCCCATCCCCCCGTCATCCCCACCCCACCTTCCTCCAGCATCCCTTAGTTTGTTTCCTCTGATAAACAGTCTCTTATGGTTTGCCTCCCTCTCAATATTCATGTTATTTTATTTTTCCTTCCCTTCCCCCTATGGCCATCTGTTTTGTTTCTTAAATTCCACATTTTAAATTTTTATTTATTTTAATTTAATTTATTTATTTGAGAGAGAGAATGAAAGGGGATAGCATCAGGGGGAGACGCAGACTCCCTGCTGAGCAGGGAGCCTGATGCGGGGCTCGATCCTGGCACTCCAGGATCATGACCTGACCCGGATGCAGTTGCCAGCCAACTGAGCCACCCAAATTTTTAAAAACATTTGTTGAACACTTATTGCATAAAAATTCAAGCTGGCTTAAAAGTAACTTTCTCAAGGTCAAATCTGAACCCATGTCTTCCTAAAACTAACTCTGTCGTTGTTACTCACAGTACCATAAGTTGCTCCTACACCCGTGTCACCACAGCTTATTGTGACTGGTGATAGACTGACCAACTAGAATATTTTTGTTATACCTCTGAAAACCTGCATCCCCATCCAGCTCTATGGTCTTTTCTCTTGCCATTCCTTTCAGCTCTCCTGATTCCTTCATCCATTATATCTGCTGTGTGTGAGGCCTCCCACTCTGGGGCAATCTACCCACACCATTCTCATCTCCTCGGCTGCAGGCTAATTAGTGCTGCCATGGGACATCCATCAGCACACTGATGGTGTTACTGCCATAAGCTCCTTGCATCCAGCCTCAGTTGGGCCCCTGAAGCACCCTAGCAATTTCTCCTCACAGCTCCCTTCTATGTCTCAAACGTGCTATTACAAACTCTCTCCATTCTCCATCACCACTGTTCTCAGCAGGTGGCTCTTCCTTTACTCTTCGAAGAGAATCAGGCCATCAGCTGAGGGACATCCTCTGCTCCCTCCTGTTGCCTGCAGACCCAGCTCTATCCATACCTCCATTTTCTGCTGTCTCAGTGGAAGAGGAGCCCATCTCTCATCTAGGTTTAGACTCATCCTCCACCTGCTGCTTATCAAAGACCTCACTCCATTGGCACATCCTTCTCCTTTCTATTAGCTCTTTCCCTCCAGCATAAAATGGTGACGTCCCTCCTACCTTAATCTCAACTCCTATTCCACATGCCCCTTACCTACTCCTGTCTCTCCTCTTATCGGTGTAGCCACTTGAAAATGATTCTGCATTTACTCTCCCCACTTCCTCAGTACCCATTCCTTCTGCAGCCTACTACAATCTGGCTTCCATCGTCACCGCAACTCTGAAAGTGCTCTGGCCAAGGTTCTGAATGATTTCTGTGTTGTCAACTTCCATGGACATCACAGTTCTTCCATTGTTTGGCCTTTTTATAGAATTTGAAACCACAGAAAACCTTCCCTCTCAGCTGCTGTGACTGCATTCTCTGATGATAATTTTCTTACCTCTCTCGCCTGCCTGGTTTCTCTTCTTTGGACTTGGCCCATCCTTTCTTCCAAGGTAAGTGTTCCTCAGGAGCCTAACCTTGGCTGTGTTTTATTTTCATTGCTGTCTTCAAGCATCGTATATTTTTCTAGGATTTCGTCTGTTACCTACATGATGAGGATTCTCAAGTCTTCCCTTTTTTGCTCTGACCTCAGTCCTGAGTTTGAGACTAAAACATCTAACTGCTTACTTATCACCAATATTTATATCTCAAAGACTCCTCAAATTCAACATGTACAAGACTCATTTATTCCCCCAGACCCACCTACCTGTGGACAGTGTCTATTTGAATAAAAGAAAGAGCGTGCCTGCCCAATTTCTCAAAATTTGGCACTCCTGCCAAAGCTTTAATTCAGGCACCCACCTCTTTGTGTGGATCACTGCAACACCCTACCTAGTCTTCTCTCCTTATGCAGCCTCCTGCATGGTACTACCTGACTGGCCTTCCTAAAATACCAATCTGAGGGACTCTCTGACCTAAAACCCGCCAGTGGCTCCCCAGTGCCTGGACAATACAGTTTAAACTGCGAATGGTTGCTCACAAGGCATTCATACCCTAACGGGTGGTACCTCTCACCCTCCCTTCTGCCTCAACTCCAACAAAATCAAACTATTTGCACTTTCCTGAACATGACTTGCTAATAATTCACAGCTCTGCATCTCTGCACACACTTTTCCCTTCCTTTCAATGTCCTACCCCACTAAGTCCATTTGTGAATAGCCTCATTTTGTCACAACAGAATTTGTCACTTTCCTCTCTGTGCTATAGCGGGGAATGCTTACATTTTTCTATTTATTACACTGTGTGTTGGTTTTTTACTGTGGCTGTAACAAATGACCTCAAATCTTGTGGCCTAAAACAACACGAAGTTATCCATTTACAGTTTTGGAGGTCAGAAGTCTGCAATGAGTCTTTCAGGGACAAATTAAGGAGGAGAATCAGCTCATTGCCTTTTCCAGCTTCTAGAGACTGCTCATATTCCTTGGCACATGGCTGTGTTACCCCAATCTCAGCTTCTTTGGTCACGCTGCCTGTTCTTGTTATTTTTTAAAATATTTTATTTATTTATTTATTTATTTATTTAGACAAGGATCACAAGTAGGCAGAGAGGCAGGCAGAGAGAGAGGGGGAAGCAGGCTCCCTGCTGAGCAGAGAGCCCGATGCGGGGCTCGATCCCAGAACCCTGGGATCATGACCTGAGCCGAAGGCAGAGGCTTTAACCCACTGAGCCACCCAGGCACTCCTATTTATTTATTTTTTAGAGAGAGAGAGAGAGAAAGTGTGAGTTCAGGTAGACAGAGTGGTAGACAGAGGCAGAGGGAGAAGCAGGCTCCCTGCCGAGCTAGGAGCCTGATGTGGGACTCGATCCCAGGATGCTGGGATCATGACCTGAGCCACCCAGGCGTCCCTGCCTGTTCTTGTTATTAAATCTCCCTCTCATAAATACCCTTGTGATTACAGTAATAATCCAGATAATCCAGAATAATCTCCCCATCTCAAGATCCGTAATTTAGTCACATCTGCAAAGTCCCTTTTGGATGCAGGGTAACATAGTCACAGGTTCCGGGATTAGGACAGGAACATCTTTTAGGTGTGGGGGAGCATTATTTAACCTTCCGCACATTGTAACAATCATTTTATTTGCATGCCTCCCTGACTGCACTGTGATCTCCCCTTTATGGAAGGTTCATTTTTCCCTTCTCAGCATCTGACATTTGGTAATAAGTTAACAAAAGTCTGTTAAATAAATCTAACAAAGGATTCATGTTGGGAAGTAAGACTGACCTGGTAATGTGGATCTAGGAAAACCAAATATCAGAATTTCAATTCAATCCTACAGCAGTAGGGCAATAGGGAGAACCATTATTAATTACACATTCCCAAGATTGGGAAAAATGATGATAGTAGTAATTAAGGAAGATAAAAATGCCAGTAGTCAGCAGAGTAAATTAGACACAGGGTGGGACTGGAGAGAACCCTCTAAGAAGATTCTTGCAGACGGGCAATGAGGAGATTAGGATATGGTTGGGACACTGGTAACTGGGAATGGAAAACAGAGAGGTTTAAGATTCGTGTTGTTAAAATAAGTTAACAAAGGAGTAGTGGCCCTACTGCAAGGCACTGCAGTACTGCAGGGTACTGAAGAGACCCATCTGATCACACTCCCTTCCTCATATTGTACTTTAAATGTGCTTTATTTTCAGAGCAACATTCTGACTTTAATCACAGAGTAGTAATAATCCTTTCATGAAAACTCATTTGGACATCCAATATTATCCTACACAATCTATTTAGGTGACATATGTGAAATCCTAATATCATAGGGACAAATATGTAACATGGACTAATGTAATATTCTAAATCAAATCACAGGTCTATTCTACTTAAGTGGATGATTTTTCAGGTAGAATTTGATTTTAAAATTTAATTTTGCTGAAGTGATGATAACCAATACAAAAATTCTACTTTGAATTATATAGTTACTAATCATTTAAGGGGAATAAGGAACAGGAGAAAAAGAAAAGCAAAAGAAAAACACTGCCAAGTATCACAGATGGTGTTGCTTGATACGATAGGCTCCATGCCAGTTACCAATCCACTGTTCTCTCAGCTCCAAAACCACCCATCACTGCCTGCCCTGAAATATAGGAGCCGGACTCAAAATATTTTTCCAACTGGCACAAAATGAAACTTCCTTGGTAGAGGGCAATGGAGGGACACTGGAAGACAAAGAGGTTCACCTTCCTGGTCCCACTGTTATTCTCATCAGGCTCTTGCTGATGTGTGCAGTTTATCCGCAGGGCCCAGGGGCCAGGAGCACGTGGCACCTTTGCACAGGCAGGTGGCTTTGCAGCAGAGCGCTACTGGTAAGGGCATCCTTCTTGCAACCAGAATCCCACGGGACCCCCAGCCAACTTTGCAGTAGAGTGCAACTTGTAGGTCACCTCCTGCAAACACCTTTTTCCAGCACCTTCTTGGTCAGCTTGCTGCAAGTTCAGAAGTGAGGCATCTCCTTAAGGATGTCTTCTTCTAGACTCCAGAGGGCAAATGGTCCATATCACACCAGCATGAGAGCTCAGCGAGCTTCTCTGTGGCAGAGTAAGCCCCGACCATGAACTCTGCAATAAGGTTTACCTCTCAGCCCTGCTGGGAGGAAGGCCAGCTGTCTTCCTGGAAGGTTCATCTCAGCCCTTGGGGGTAGTGGCTGTTCACTGTGTCTGCCATTTCTGTATTTTGTGAAGTTCTCCAATTCTCACTAGCCAATTCCCTACTATTCTAATTTCTTGGTAGTAATTCTTTTTATTAAATTTGCTTGTTCAAAGGAACTGTTTGGTTTCTGTCTCCTGACTGGGATTTGACTGATATGCCATCCCCATGCAGGAAAAAAACCCCAAACTGCTCTGACTGGGTTCTAAGAGGCCTCTGATGTGACCAGATTATCTAAAGTGATTAAAATACTCACTCTAGATACCAAATTCTTTGTCTGAAATTATAGATATTAAACTGGTCACATATAGAACCAAAGGAAAGAGAGATGTTGGTTTTAGAATTTTTTTAGAATCAAATAGTTTTCAATATATTTTCAAACCAGTAAGAGCAAGTATGCTTCATTTTATGAATTTTTTAGTTGAGCAGTCTACACCTGCCTATTCTGATGAAATCAAACTAGCTCTGCACTCAGTTCTGAGGATTTCCCAACATGAGAGCTTTATGATGTGTTCCTGGGCTTCTGAGCCTTCTGGTGGCTACCCAAGCAATCACAGACAGATGATCTATTCTTCCAAATTGTTTTATAGACCTAAAACTCTTGCTCAAAATGAAAAGCACTTTACAGTTCAAAAGGTAATCACTACTTGTTTCCTTGTATTACTCTTCTGGGAAGAGTGTCAAAACCATATTATAATAAACAACCTGCCTAAAATAACTTATCTTTTGATTATAAAAAATAGTAAAATTTGGTTTTAGCAAACAGGGCCAGATGAGATTTTAGTCTCTAACTGCAGAACACAATATGTCCTTATTTTAGTCTATTCACAGTGACAACTTATTCACTGCTGTCATTTGTAACCTGAATTGATACTGAATTGGGGACATTTGATCCTATGATAGAATTTTAGTACTGCTTTGGAATGAAGTGGCACCAGCTACTTACTCAAACATTAAGGCAACAAAGTTAAAAATTTCCTGGCGTGGCTGATTAAAGGAAGCCAGAACTGAAGGGGGGGCAGAAATCAGAGAGGGAGACAAACCATGAAAGACTACGGACTCCTGGAAACAAAATGAGGGTTTCAGAGGTGAGTGGGGGTAGGGGGATGGGGCAGCCAGGGAATGGGTATTAAGGAGGGCACATGTTGTAACATGCACTGGGTGTTGTACGCCGCTAATGAATCCTTGAACACTACATCAGCAACAAATGATGTACTGTATGGTGGCTAACTGAACATAATAAAAAAATAAAGGTGGCTAGCAATTTTTTGTCATCACTCCTATTTAGAGGTGGGTTCTACATGCCCTCCCCTTTCTGTGACTTCTCTGATCTGTGCACTGTAGTGGAAACAAAACTGTGCCAGTTACCCTGTGAGCATGATGAGGCATTTTCCATATTACATGCATCTATATCACTATACCACTCTGGCCTGCGGTTGAGATTCGTTTTCAAGTATCATACTTTGAGGATGTCTAGCCTAACAGCTGTCAAATTTCACTTAAAAGAAAACATACATATTACTTTACTGTAATTTGAATCCTTCAATTATTCTTGGCTTAATTTTAATAATTATAAATTACTTAGTAGAATTTCCTGGTAAGTTTCCATTTTTTAAATGATTTTTATTTATTTATTTGATAGAGAGACAGCAAGAGAGAGAACAAAGCAGGGGGAATGGAAGCAGAGGGCGAAGCAGACTCTCCACTGAGCAGGGAGCCAGATGTGGGACTCCATCCCAGGACCCTGGGATCATGACCTGAGCTAAAGGCAGATGCTTAACAACTGAGCTGCCCAGGCACACCAAATTTCCATCCTTTTTAATGTATATTGGTAAAACCATGATTAGTTCCTTTTATTGAAGTGTTAGCAATATAGTAAGACAAAATATATGCTTCAAAAGAATTATACTAATTCATTTACTTTGATTACCTTAGAGAAAACTCCAACAGAAAGTAGCCACTACCTAAAATCTGAATGGGAGAGGGAAAATCACTTGATGATCTCAGTTAATAATCCTGAGAGAAATTTTAAGGAAAAAAGCAAACACAAATATGTCTTCAAACTAAATCTAAGTCAGAAATACATGCTAGGGAAAAGGAGAGTTTCAAATAATAAACCAGCCAGATGTCAATATATTTGGTAAGTTGGAACATAAATGGGCCCATTCTCGCCAAATCAGCAGTCCTTACTAAAGACATCTCAGTCTTACGAGTGGAAAATTTATCAGCCACCCTGGGGGTAGAGAGTTTGAAAGAAGACATGAAAAAGCATGTTTGACTTTTTTTAAATTTTTATTTTTAAAAGATTCTATTCTTAAGTAATCTCTGCCCATAAGGTGGGGCTCAAACTTACAACCCTGACATCAGGAGTCACATGTTCTACTGACTGAGCTGGGTGGGTGTCCCTGACATTTTTTAAAATTTAAATTTAAATTTTTATGTATTTATTTGAAAGAAAGAGAGAGTGAGAGAGCGTACAAGTGGTGGGGGGGGGGGCAGAGGGAGAGGGAGAAGCAGACTCCCCACTGAGCAGGGAGCCACATACAACGCTCGATCCCAGGGCTCTGGGATCATGACCTGAGCCAAAGGCAGGCACATAACTGACTGAGCCACCCAGGTGCCTCAACACTTTCTATTTTTAAAAAAGGTTTGGAAATTAGTTTTGTCTAACAGTATTATAAGTAGTAAAAATTCAGTTGTTGACTGAACCTAGAAAAACTACTTTACTATATAGCTTTATTTAAAAAAAAAAGAAAAGGAAGATGAGATAATGAAAATAAGTAAAGGGAAATTATAGAGATGGAACTGAGGTGGGCCAGATGGAGATAACTCCAAAATGAATCTAGGAGGAGTCTCAATGGAGGACAGGGAAATTATGGCCCACCACAAATTAGCACCACAAAGTGCTAATCATGAGTGGAGATGCTTCACAGAGATCATCACCCTTAATCCTGTCACCAGCTCTGGGAGGACAGTATTATTACCCTCACTTGACACCTCAGTTTATGAAACTCGAGGTCACATCACACAGGACAGATGTGAAATGTCTGACTTCAACTCTTCCCATGCTTTTCCTACAACAGTGATCTATTTAAAAAACACACACACACACACCGGGAAACCCTTAGCTATAGTTCACTTAATATTTAACAACATCAAACTTGCCTTGAATTTAATAAGAACTCAACAGGATAGTCCTGTACTTAGTCTCGTGAAAAAGAGACTGTTTTCAAGTAACACAGAAGATGATCAAATTAAAAAGATAAAAGCTTAGTTTCCAAAGCTCAGTTTAAAAAAAGCCATTGTATAAACAATTAAAGTGGGGATACAGGAAAAGCTTGGTAATATTTTCATTCATATATTAGAAGTATTTAAAAAAATAGGTACACATTAGAGAGACAAACTGGCAAGGCTTTTCAGAAAGCCTGTATTGCTTATTGACTCCACATTAAAAAATGAGCAATTTGGCCATCATTCCTCAAACAGTAGTCTTAACGTTTCCTGGCAGTTATTTCTGAAGAGTAAACAAATAGATAAAATCTACCCCATTGATAGGGAGAAAACAGAAGCACGCCAAGATAAAGGCAAATACCACAGACAACACAAGGCCAATTCAAATAGACTAGTGGAGTTTTCTCCCAAAATCAGTTCAGAAATGGTCTTTCTCATGTCGTAACTTTAGATGAATTTTGAACCAAATGCATTGCTTTGAGTGCTAGTAACCTGAATGAGTGCACAGAAAATTCATCAAACTGTACTATTTCTCATTATTTCTTAAGCAGCCAGTAAGGATAACAAAACGAGATTCATCTGTGTCTTGAGTTGCTCTCCCTTCTTACTATTTACTATCAAGAATGAGAATCTTGGGGCGCCTGGGTGGCTCAGATGGTTAGGTTTGCCTTTGGCTCAAGTCATGATCCCAGGTCCTGGGATGGAGCCCTGTGTTGGGCTCCCTGCTCAGCGGGAGTCTGCTTCTCCCTCTCCCTCTACTGGTCCCCCTGCTTATGTGCTCGCTTGCATGCTCTCAAATAAATAAAATCTTTAAAAAAAATGAGAATCTTCAGTCTGGATTACTAGACTTAAAGGTGTTCTAAGTTTTATTCCTATCTATACCCACCCCAGCATTTAGCATTCTGCACAGAATAAATATCTGATGAGTCTCCCCCTCCAACCCCCTGCTGCCCCACCGAATGAATGAATGCTTCTGTGAACTAGCAAACCTACTAAGGCAAAATATCCAAATAGCCGGGACAGGTATTTTTCCCTGACCACAAAAACAAAAAACTGGCAAAAAACAAATTGCTTTACCCTCTTTTCCTTGAGACAATGTATACCTAATTCCTTGTACATAAGACCTAAGTGTAGAGTTTGATGAATTTTCTGTGAACTCATCCAGGTAATAGCAATAGAACACGACCAGCATCTCAGAAGCCCCTATCATGCTCCCATCTCAGTCACTACCTCCCCCTCCCCAGAGGTAACCACTATTTTAATTTCAAAGGTCATAGATCAGTTACACTGTTTTTATACTTTAAATAAATGGAATTATAGGGTAGGCAGCCTTTTATGCCTGGCTTCTTTGACTCATCATTTTGCTTAAGAGATTCATATGTGTTTTATGAACACAAATCCATTCTCATCACTTTTTAATACCTCACTATATGAATTCACTACAATTTATGCCATCCTCTTGTTGGACATTTGGGGTGTTTCTTATTTAGGGCTATTACAATTCTGCTAAAAGTATTCTTACACATATTTTTTGGTAGACATATGTTAAGGCCTTTTGGTTGGGTATATGCCTAGGAGTGGAAATGCTAGAGCATAAGGTACATACATATATGTCAGCTTTGGTAGATCTTTCCAGTTTACCAGAGTGGTTGAACTAATTTACACTATTAGCAATCAGAGAGTTCTAGCAGCTCTGTCTTCAGCACACTTGGAATTGCCTATCATTTTAATTTTTTAGCTATTTTGTTGGGAATGCAGTGGTATCACACTGTGCTTTTAATTTGCATGTCTCTGATGACTAATGAAGTTATGTATCATTTATTAATCACCTGGATAATCTTTTCCCTGAACTATCTTCCAAGTCTTTTCTCCATTCCTGAGACTTCCTGACCTATCTCTGGGATCACTGCACAATCTACCTGATGATACCTAGACTTGGCTTCTTTCTCAGAGGAGAAGGGTCACCATTCCTCCACCATAACTAATAACATGACCTCGCTAGAGCAAAGTGCTGAACAAGCTTGCCCAGCAAAGCAGTCCAGATATACTAGAGTGCTGACCGAGTAAAAAGGCATAAACACAGAACAGTGTGTTTACAGCCCAGCTTTGGACTCCTAACCATGAAAGTGTAAAACAGCCTATTGACCCTTTACAGATGTAATTTTTCCCCCAAAGAATAAATCTTCCTTTGCTTATCACTGTTCTTTTATGGTACCATTCCCCAGAATCTTCAGTAAATTCACAAAACTTATGGGACATTCTCTCATTCACTTAGTGAATATTTACTAAATAACTACTTGGTGGCATGCACAGTTCTAGATGCTCAGAGTAAAGCTGTGAAGAAAACAAAAATATCTCTGCTTCCAGTTCTCTCTCACACACACACATTTCCTTTTTTGTGGAGGGTGGGGTACATGAAGCCAAGGATGGCTAGGTTGTAGGACATAAAGGGTAAAGGCTCTGGAGTTCAAAAGAGAGACTAACTTGGGTTTGCCTGGCTCTATCACTTCTGTACATGAATTGAAAAGTTCTTTAACTTCTCTGATCTTCAATATCCTCTGCAAGATGTAGATTTTTTTTTGCAGGATTTCTCTGAGAATTAAATGAGAGGACATATACAAACAGGACCCAAGAAAATGTCTGACATTTTAAATAGTGGGTGATTGGTACATGGCTGCAATTAAAAAGGAGAATAGGTTGATTTCATTTAATTACAGATGAAATCTTTACTACAAAAACAGAAGCACAAAACTGCTTCTGTTCATATATACTGCTCTGATGTACTATTATGAAAATCTCTTAATTATATAGTCAATTATTCATGCTACTGGAGAGGTAAACCATTAAGATATTAGAAAGCAACAGTTCATAAGAAAACACCAACTTTTAAAGCATTAAGCTTTAACCCATTTACATGCTCAACTTCCTTCCTAGAGGATAAGCCTTAAACCCTCTAGATTCAGTCCCATAAATTGGCCTTGAAGAAATTGAGCAGTGGACAAGCGGGACATGATGGAGAGCTGGTGTCATGAACAGAGAAAAGAATGAACAGTTCTGGAGTCCATGGAGTGTGGGGATTTCTTATAGTTGGCCATGACTCTTGAGGGGCCCTTGGAAGCTATTCCTGTGGATGTATCACAAGAGATACTGACTCCTCTGTGTCATGGGCTTACAAGATCTCACCTCTCGCTCTTGGTTGAATAAGAGGATTCAGCATAAATTTTCTAATTTTTATGGATGTAAACACTAAGAAATCTTGTTCACAAAAACAAGCAGATAGGACTGAATGACCCAGCAATTCTACTCTTAGGCATATACCCAAGGGAATGAAAACATGTGTCTGCATAAAAATACATATAGTCGATGTTTATTATTCACAGTAGTTATATTCTATAAAGTCACATCAACACTGAGTGAGTGAATATGGAACTGCTGCTCCAAGAGGAGATATAGCATTAGGTTCCTTGTGCATCTCTGGTCACATTTTGGTCAACCAGTCTACACATAACCTTATTTTATGTGCATTTCTGTTTAAGATGCATTCTTTAATACATATTGTCAATCTATTAACATTGAACTCACAGCTAAGAGTCCTTGAACTCAAGCCTGAATGAAGGTTCTCTAACACATGTTTTCTCTCTATAAGGCACATCACAGCCTTCCCATGCTTAGGAATGTGGAACACCACTTCACCATTATGCCTGGGGCCTATGTGGAGGAGCAAATGCATCAGCAAAAAGCACAGAAATGTCAAACTGTGGCACTCAATAGATGGCAAAAAGGACATCTGTTTACGCGGCACTTGAGCCAAAATAAGAAGGCAGAATGTAGTTGGTTTGACCTCAGCTGGGAATATGTGCCTTGAGTGACTTAAATTTTTGGCTGCTCTGCACAGGTCTATGAATGACTGCAAAAGTCGTGAATATCTGTTTTGGGGTAACAAATAAATTTTAGTGAGCAGGCAAATTTCCAAATCAGAATTCATGAGTGGGGGTAGATTGTACATGAATGGTCATGGCAGCTAAAAAGTTGATATGGCCCAAATGTCATCAGCTAATGGATGAATAAAACATGGCCTAAACACACAATGGAATATTATTCAGCCATAAAAAGGGATGAAAACAGATACATGCTACAACATGGAGGAACTCTGAAAACACATTACGTGAAAGAAGCCAGACACAAAGGTTACGTATTACGAGACTCCATTTATCTGGTATGTCCAGAACAGGCAAATCTGTAGAGACAGAAAGTAGAATAGGAGTTGCCAGAGGCTGGGGAGGGGGAAAATAGTCGGTGTCTACTAATAGGTATGAAGTTTCTTTTGGGGATGATGAAAATGTTTTGGAAATAGTGGTGATGTTTGTGTTTGTGCAACTCTGAATATACAGAAACCACTGAATTGTACAATTTAAAGGAGTAAATTCTGTGGTGTATGAATTATATCCTAATAAAGCTATTATTAAAAGAAAACAAGAAGACGGGACTGGATGAGGTTTTGTTAAAGCAAACTTCTTCTGCAGTATATACCACAGACGGCATAATGATCTAAAAATTACCGTTAATGATCCATCAGCTAACAGGTTGGTGAGTTCCGTTAATTTTGTTGAAAGCAAAGCAAGCATCAACCTGACTTGAAAAAGTATGTGTTACTTAGTCTTTGAGACTTACTTCCTCAACACTGATGCCAATTTTTAAGCTGCTTCTTTGTCTGGCATCCTGGAGGTTTCTGTACAAATTCCAACGCATCTTACAACACACCATGATATGATTCTGGATTGCTAAGAAGACTCATTTTGCATAAGGACAGAAGAAATTGTGAAAGGGAACATGAGAAAAAGCCCGTATGTCCATTACAGGCATTCTCCTGGGCATATCAACTTTAGAAAGAACACATATAGAAGAATTTGGAAACTGATTCCCTTGCAACTACTCATGCCTGATATTGCTTAGAAGTCTGTGAACACCTAGGAGCACCTGTACCCGCATGAAGACAGCCCCTTAAGGGCGAAAACTCAAATGTCAGTTTCCCCCAGTCCTTTCCCTTTCTCACCAGCAACTTAATTCAGACTTCCATTTCTTGGCAAGTAACAGTTACTGTTTTAAGTCTACAACTAATCATACTATGCCTAAGAGGTTTTTTTGTTTGTTTATTTAAGTCGGCTCCGTGCCCAGCGTGGAGCTCAACATGGGGCTTGAACTCACAACCCTGAGCTCAAGACCTGAGCTGAGATCAAAAGTCAGACTGAGCAATTCAGGGGCCCCCTAAAAAAGGTTTTAAATTGCAAAAGGACAGACTCCCTCTTGTGTTTCTTTTTATTTCCCTCGTATTAATGAGCATGAACTTTGTTAAAAGGTATTGAGTATGCATAAAATTTTGCTAACAATAAAAACTACTCCTTGCTAAAGAAAACCAAGTGGTGTAATATTCTTGTGTAAATTGGGAATAATAGGACTGGATAATGAATACAAATGATTCTTCAAATCCCTCACATAGGAAAATGTTGAGCCCTCTGACCCTGGAAAACAGCAGAGACTGAGAAATCTCCACCCCTTTTGTGTTCCAAAAACAGCTTCCTGCATGGAAACACCTTCCCCAGATGACTTAAAAAGATTCACAGATGCCCCCCCTCATTTGTTTACCTATGATAAAGTCAAACAAGCATTCCAAATGTCCATTCTTTGTCTCATAAGTGATTAGCCCAACTGCTTGTCCGCAATTACGAATCAGAACAAGATGCTTGTTAACTAAAGTGTGGGGAAGCTCTTCTACTTCTCACCAGTCCTCCTGTCTCCTTGCACTCAGTTCTTTCTGTAGCCTTGTTTATTCCTCCCAATAAAAACAAAAACTTTTTTTTGGCCTAATTTGAGATACTTGTAGATTTGTCAGGTCATTCTATTTGAATAGACCCCACTGCCTACTGCAACAGTCCCTTCCTCCTCCTTGAAACAATCCTTTCAAATAATATTAGACTTTTCCTTACTAATTTGGAATTTTTGTTTTTGACACATTATATAAAGCAAATTTCTTTCAGAATAACCATACTCACAGAAGACTTACATCTTAGCCTGTGTTTAAGGCTATTCATATAGATGGTGTAATTGCAACTTGGACATCCAATATATCCAAGAACGACCCTTCCTCTACTTCTCCAGACTTAAATTTTAGTAACTATACTCTGAAATTCTTGTGACAGTATATAGAATGTGTGTCCCACCTATTAGTTTCCATATATCAAAGTCTATGCTTCCCCCGAACCACCCAATCTGCCACCACCTACTTCTGTTTCTACAGCTTCCTGAGAAATTTTATGAATTGTGTAATTTACAAGCTAGCAAAATGCAGATCTGAAAGGAAATAGGTAGTTACTTATACAGGGGAAAAAAGGCCAAAATGATTTAAAACATGAAGCATAATTTAGTCCATACAGTGGAAGAGGGGAAAACTAAAGAAGCTGCTTATTTCAGAATAAAAAAATGAACAGTCCCTCATCTCACAGTTTTTCATAGTGTTACATTTCCTGGATGTGATACTAAGATGAAATTGAATATACAAGCCAGAGAGCTCTGAGAGATCTAGTATATAAACATGACAGCCATAGCTAAGTCATAGGAGATGGGAAATCCAGTTTAAGAGAGGTTTAGGAGTAAAATGATATGAAAGATTATGGCCAACACACTTTATGTAATATCAAGCCATGTTTATACCTGAAATTATAATGAACAAGTCATTTCAGTTTAACAAATGGCCACATGCTTGCAGAAGCAGAGATGGCAAATTTAAGTCTTCTCTGCATTTTTAAAAGGCAAAACAATAATAAGATGAAAGAAAGTGGGATTTTCTTTTTCCAGAGTTGATCTTCCGACAGTCATGATAAATTGCCTCAGCTCTAGATTCATCAGCACTTACTCACAGAACAGTAACTGCCAACAGGATTTGATTAACAATTCAATTATAAACTTGACATTTATAAAATTCAGATCTTATTTTAAATATTGTAGTCCAGAAATGCTTGCCACAATATAGCAAAATGATCTAATCATTAAAAAAACAGATGGGTTTTTAAAGTTGACTCTTCAGCCTCAAAAGGTTCAATGCTGTCACAAAAGAGGCCAGGAGGGAAAACAGCCAAAGATGTACCATGGAGGCAGTTTGCTAAAATAGTACTCATAATTTATTGTCTAAGATCTACAGAAATACTTGATTTTTCTATATAAAATGTACATGCTTTAAAAATAAAATACTAGGACACCTGGGTGGCTCATTAGATCGAACATCTGACTCTTGGTTTGGGCTGAGGTCATGATTTCATGGGTCATGGGATCAAGCCCTGCAACAGGCTCTGCACTCAGTGGGGAGTCTGCAGGAGATTCTCTCCCTCTGCCCCTCCCCCCGCAATTCGCATGTGTGCACATGTGTGCTCTCTCTCAGATAAATGAATTTTTTTAATTAAAAAAGAATAAAAATAAATATCTTAACGGGAAAACCCCCTTTAGCAATATATGTTACCCAGAGAGCCATATAGTAATTAAATGACTACTATGGGTCAGAAGTTACGAAAAGGGAGCATTTTGTTGAAAATTATTCACTAGGTAAAAGATGGTTTCTAGCAGTTTTTCTCAAATTCATCCATGAAATGCAAAACCCTATTGTCCCCATAGAACCACTATTAACAAACATGATTTTGTAAATACTAGCCAAGCTTAAGGATTCCCATCAACCATAAGAGTCTATGACTATTAATATCAGTGCTCAGATAATTGTAACATGATAACTCAAAGTTAAATTAATATTTTTCACATGTCTAAGACATGGTACATAAAGGATAATTCATTAATGTTTGAAACAATAGGTCTTTTCATTTCAAATATTTATTGAATTTGATATATTAAATCTGTGGTCAGGATTTAAAAACACATGATCAAGCTGCTCAAGAATCCTATTTTATGGTATTTTATATGGCAAAATAAAACATAAGTATAAGCCTGGAATTTCCTAGATTATTTCTAATCATTTCAATTGCAAAACACAGTGGAAGAAACAGAGACTTTAAGAAAATGCAAAAGCAGGGACGCCTGGGTGGCTCAGTTGGTTAAGCGGCTGCCTTCGGCTCAGGTCATGATCCCAGCGTCCTGGGATCGAGTCGCACATCGGGCTCCTTGCTTGGCAGTGAGCCTGCTTCTCTCTCTGCCTCTGCCTGCCTCTCTGTCTGCCTGTGGTCACTCTCTCTCTCTCTCTCTAACTAATAAATAAATAAAATCTTAAAAAAAAATAAAAAAAAGAAAATGCAAAAGCAAAGAAAAGGTTTTGGCAAACACTTTCTGCATGCAAAAGGAAGAGATGGAGATTTATTAACTAGACCAGTAATTATTCCACATAACGAACATAAATTCACTATGTAAATTAAATCTATTAAATATTCATGTTTCCTGCGGAAAACAAGTGACAGTTTTTGATTATGTGATCAGTTACATTAGTTGGAGTTTGCCTATACAGAACAATTTAGATTATTTGGAAATCAAAACCTGAAGTTAAAATGTTTTCGCCTATATGTCCAAATCTTCTGTAGATAAGTGCATTGATTAGGAGGAAATTTTTAAAAGTTATTTATCTTAAAATAGTTGTTCATTAATAAAAAGTACAAAAATAGCACAGGCATTCTACATACCCTTAAATCAGTTTCCCATGTCAGGGAGCAAAATTTGCCACCCCAGAAAGTGTTTTTTGGCATGTGGATTATATTAGGCTGCTTGCTTTTAAAAGAAGAAATATCCTGGAGATCATTTTTACCCCTGGACATTTAGGTGGTTTCTAGAAGTAACCACTCTTAGCATATTGATATGGATCATTCTAGTTCTTTGTGCAGGTTTCTTTTCTACTTAACATAATACAGAATATTATACTGTGATTTCTCTTTTTTCATTTAAATAACAATAAAGGTTGAGGTAGCTCTATGGCTTAGTTGGTTAAAGCACCTGTCTTGTAAATAACAATAACATTTGGAGATTATTTTATGTCATTTATATTCTCCTAGGCTGGTTATTGTTTTTTAAGGTTTAAAAAAATTATTTGACAAAGAGAGAGAGAGAGAGAGAGAGTACAAGCAGGGAGAGCAGCAAAGGGAAAGGGAGAAGCAGGTTCCCCTCTGAGCAAGGAGGCCGACACAGGACTCGATCCCAGGACCCTGGGATCAAGACCTGAGCTGAAGGCAGACGCTTAACTGACTGAGCCACCCAGACACTCCTAGGCTGATTATTTTTAAGAAACAGAAGACTTAACAAATTTGTTTATCTTTTATTTTTTTT
>RCUC01016415.1:0-13317 GCA_003697995.1 Taxidea taxus jeffersonii
ACACACACACACACACACACACACACAAACAACCCTTATCTATCAGACAATTTTACTTTGAGAAATCTGCCTTCAAAGGAGAACAGAGAAATGGGGATGGTAGCTGGGAGAGTCAGGTGGAGATGAGGTCTGGGGAGGCATGCCTTTTAGGATAAGAGATCCTAGCACATGTCTTACATGTTGAGAACAATCTAAAAGAGAAGGTGAAGCTGATGAAACAGAAGGAATAACTGAAGGAGGAAAGTCCTTGGTAGGGGAAATAGAAGTAATCCAGAACTCAGATAGAAGAATTCACTCTTAGTAAGAAAGGGAGCACCTCCTCTACTATAACATAAGGACAAAAAGATGGATGCCAATACTGTTTTACAGATTTAGAATCAGGAAAATGTGACCAACTTATAGACTAAAATGATGGAGGATCTCAGAGGTGTTACTAGAGAAGCACAGTAAAACTCCAGGGAAGCTTTAGGTACCCATGCAAGGTCTATGATCATAAATTCAAAGTAAAATCAGTCTGTGTGATATTCTCCATTAATAATCGGTTATAGACTGAATGCAGAGGAAGAGATTGGGTTCCTTCATACTAGGATTGTTCCAGATAAAAAGGACAGATAAAGAAAAGAACAAAGAAGTTAGGGAACCTGTAAGAAAAAATGATTATAGTGATAGATCATGGAAAACAACCTAGAGGGAAGTGAAAAATAAAAGCAGGTAAGAATGTGGTAAAGAGGGACGCCTGGGTGGCTCAGTTGGTTAAGCGGCTGCCTTCGGCTCAGGTCATGATCCCAGCCTCCTGGGATCGAGTCCCACATCGGGCTCCTTGCTCGGCGGGGAGCCTGCTTCTCCCTCTGCCTCTGCCTGCCTCTCTGTCTGCCTGTGCTCGCTCTCTCTCTCTAATAAATAAATAAAATCTTAAAAAAAAAATTTAAAAAAAATTAAAAAAAAAAAGAATGTGGTAAAGATCAATGGACAGAAAGAAGTCTTACTGAAATTTAAGAAATGCTGCAGTGGGGAGCTTCTAGGTCTGGAAGATAGTAGTAACTGCTAGGATATGAACCTTTCCACACATTACGCCCCAACTGTAAGTTTAGCAAACAACACAAAGAAAACAACACATAAAACTATACCTGTAGCATTACTGAAGAACAGAGGATACCATGGACTTCAAAATAATTCTAAAAGTTGAGAAATCAACAATAAATTCCACAAAATTGCTACTGGAGCTCTGCTACTTCAGGCCAATAAGTATGGACCGTGGAGGTTTAAGTTAAAAAGAAAAGAAGGAAGGAAAGGATATAGACCACCATATGCCCATAAAAAGACCTATCTGTAAACATTTATAGCAGCTTTCTTTATAATAGCCTCAAACTGGAAACAATTCACATATCCATCAATTGGTGAACAGGTAAACAAATGGAATACTACTTGTGAAGAAAAAACTGGTTTCCAGGTCCAAGTTGAGATGGAGTAGATACATGCCTTTCTAGTCCTCCCATTAGGCATCGCTAAAAATCTTGGGCATTAAATATACAGCAAACATAAGAAAACTCTAGAGGAGTGAAGAGAAGCAAACCAATTAGAGATCTTGGAACCCAAGGGAAGACATGGGAGTGAATTCCCTGGGCTTTTTTTTTGTACTTTATATATCTTAGACTGCTTGCTAAAAGCCATCAACCTGGAACACCACCAGTGGGCATGGACAAAAAATGCCCTAAGAAAAAGCCAGCTCTCTCTAGCCAAAGGACTAGGAACTGGGCAGCTTATCAAGAGAGAAACCATTTTTAGAAAATAAAAAACCACTTACTCTAATCAAACACCATTAAAAACATTGTGGCTCCACCCAAACCCCCATCAACAAAGACCAAATGCTGAGGAGAGAGCCTAGACTTCTATCTTTAACAAGCTCTAATGGGCCCTTTCCCCCAAGGGTGTCAGCAGAGACCAACTGAGGAACCTGGATTTTCATCCCCACCTGGTAGCAATGATGCACTCCTCTCCCTTCATGCCGGGGTGATATCAGAGAAGGCTCAGTAGGAAGGCAAGACCCTCACCACCTACAGGGGTAACTACTAAATCCTCTCAACCATCATGTCAGTGGAGGCCACAATGGAGCAGTAATGAGGCACTCCTCCCCATCCCAGGCAGAGTGGCTGCATGAAAGGACTAAGGAGAGCCTAAACTACCACTCCCATTCAGCAATAATAAGGAACTCTTCTCACTCTTCCCCCAGGGGTACCAGCAGCGGTTGAGTCAGGAACCTGGATTTCTATCTGCACCTAATAGTAATGAATAGGCACTCCTCTCCATTTACTAGAAGAGTGTCTAGCTAAGACAGAATACTTAAATAAGATCCAGAGTCTCATAAAATAATATCCAAAATGTCTAGAGTAAAACTGAAAACTACTCATCATACCAAAATACCAATCTTCAGCTTTAAATGGATAAAAACAAAAAACAAACAAAATCAGCAGATGACACTGAGACAAGATGGATGTTGGATTTATCTGGCAAAGATGTAAAAGCAGCCATCATAAAAACGATTCAATGAGCATTTACAAACACATCTGAAATAAATGGAAAAAAAAAAAAGTATCAGAAAAAAAAATAGAAAGTCACCAAAGATAAAAAAGATATGAAGAACTAAATGGAAATTCTGACATTTAAAACCAAAATAAGAAACTTAATAGATGGGCTCAACAGTAGAATGGAGGGGACAGAGGAAATATCAGTGAGCCTAAAAGAACAACAGAAATTACCCAACATGAACAGAGAAAACTGACTGGAAAAAAAAAGAACAGAGCCTCAGGGACCTGTGGGACTATAACAGAAGATCTAACATTAATGCCATTTAAATCTCAAGAGGAGAGGCGAAAGATGGCAGAGCCAATAAAATATTAGAAGAAATAATGGCCAAAAATACCCCAAATTTGGCAAAAGACAAACCATACAGATTCAAGAAGCTGATCAAACACCAAACAGGATAAACCCAAAGAAATCTATGCCAAAATACCTTATAGTCCAACTGAAACACATAGAAGACCAAAGACAAAAATAAACTCTTGAAAGCAACCAGGGAGAAAAAGCACATTACCTGCATAGGAAAACAATTACAGTGAATTAAAAAACCATAAAGACCAGAAGGAAGTGACATATTTTTCATGTGCTGAAAAAAAAGGAGCTGTCAATAAAGAATTCTGTATCCACTGAAAATATCCTTCAGTAATAAAGAAATCAAGACATTCTAAAATGTCTTAGAAAAGGAAAACCTGAAAAAGGAAAATTAAAAGAGTATGTCACTTATAGACCTACCCTAAAAAAACAACTGGTAAAAGGAGATTCTCTAAACATAAAGACAGTGATAAAAGAAGGAATCCGAAAACAGCAGGAAGCAAAAAAAGAATATGAAAAGAGCAAAATATGGGTAAATACAATGAACTTAGTTTCCCCTCTTTTCTAATTTTTAAAAATTGTGTTAGGTGGTTGAAGCAAAAATTTTAACACTGATGTGGTTCTCAATGTACAAAGGGAAAATATATAAGACAATTATATTACAAAAGGTAGAAGGTAAAGGGATTTAAAAGAAGGTAAGGTTTCTACACTTTATTCTAACCAGTAAAATGGCAATACCAGTAGGCTATAATAGTTATACATGCACAATGCAATACCTAAAACACCAAAAAATCATACCTAGAAAAACTATACAAAGAGATACACTACAGACAGAAAAACAGTACAGAAAAATCTAAGTGGAATTCTAAAAATATATTCAGGGAGCCCAGAGGAAAAAGAAAACAGGAAAAAAGTAGAGAACAGGGGCGCCTGGGTGGCTCAATGGGTTAAAGCCTCTTCCTTTGGCTCAGGTCATGATCCCAGGGTCCTGGGATCGAGCCCCACATCGGGCTCTCTGCTCAGTAGGGAGTCTGCTTCCCCTCCCCTATCTGCCTGCCTCTCTGATCTCTATCAAATAAACAAATAAAATCTTTTAAAAAAAAAGTAGAGAACAGAAAACAGACCAAAAAATGCCAGATTTAAGCTTAACACGTCCATAATTACATTAAAAGTAAATGCTATAAATTCACTAAATAAAAGAGACTGGCAGAGTGGATTTTAAAAAGTGACACCCGGGGCGCCTGGGTGGCTCAGTGGGTTAAAGCCTCTGCCTTCGGCTCAGGACATGATCCCAGGGTCCTGGGATCGAGCCCCACATTGGGCTCTCTGCTCGGCAGAGAGGCTGCTTCCCTTCCTCTCTCTCTGCCTGCCTCTCTACTTGTGATCTGCATCTGTCAAATGAATAAAAATAAAAAAAATAAAAATAAAAATAAAAAGTGACACCCAACTATATTCTATCTGTAAGAAATTACATACAACTGAATGGATCTGACTGAAAAAAGCCTATCTCAAAAGGTCATATATGATAAGACTCCATTTACATAATGTTCTTGAAATGACAAAATTATAGATCTGGAAAAAGATCAGAAGTTGCCAAAGGTTACAGATGGTAGTGGGGGAAGGAGTGAGTGTGACTATATAGTACGGTAGCATAAGGGAGATCTTTATGGTGACAGAACAGTTCTGTATCTGATTGCAGCAGCTACCACAAATCTACAAATATGATAAAAGACAATATGTTGGACACTGCACAATGTCAATTTCCTGGTTTTTATATTTTACTATAGTTATATAAGATGTAACCACTGAGGTATACTGAGTGAAAAGTACACAGGACCCCTCCCCACTCTGCAATTCATATGATTATCTCAGAAGAAAAAGTTTTAAAAAATCAAACTGTCAGAGTTCAAATCCAGACTCTATTACTTCCTGTATGAATTTGGGCTTCTTTAACCAATCTATGCATTGTTTTGTCATATAACAGTGTCTATACCAAGTTATGACAAGAAGTAAGTAATGCCTTAAAAAAGGTTAACTATGGATATGTGCAACAACGCAGATCAATCTCAAAAGCATATCGTAAGTGAAAGAAGCCATCTGCAAATGCCCACATATTACATGAATCTGTTCATATGACATTTTGGAAAAGGCAAAACTATAGGGCTAAAATCAGGTCACTGTTTCCTGGTGCTGAGTGTAGGGAGAGAGGACTATACATATCTCTGATTAATGTCTTCTAGTAGAGTTTTGACTTCTGAAGTCATGCTAATATTCTACATATTGAAAAAATAAAAGTAAACAACAAGGATGGGAGGGAGGGACCAACATTTAAAAAGCTGGTAGGGGAGCAGAAGACATAGTGATGTGGATGTGGATTGAGAAGGCTCCTGTTTTGGTTTCTGCCCCTCCTTCCCTGGCAGCGTGGCCTGGGGCTACTCCCCTCCCCAACCCTTCAGGGACCTTGTCTGAGGTTTAAACCCCATTAAACTGACTGCAAACAGGCCAAACAAACCAACTATTTCAAATGTTATCATATAACCAAAGTGAGCAAGGAGGGGTGGTGGAAGGGACTAATTCAAACACTTTCACTAGATGCTCTCAGTCTGGGGGAAAAATACTACAAACAAATCTTGAGCTGTTTTTAGTAGGTAAATCCAAACTGAGAAACATTAAAAAAAAAAAAAAAAGAACACACAAAACTGGCCGTATTCTTCAAAAATCTCAATAACATGACACATAAAGAAAAGCTAAAAATTATTACTGGTTAAGGAGATTAAAGAGACATATAAACTAAATGTAATATGATCTTAGACTGGATCCTTTCTTGCAGAGAAAAAACTATCTTAAAGGATATTATTAGGACAGCTGACAAAAGTAAATATAATAACTGTAGATTAAAGTATCAGAATATAAAAATTATACATTATACTTTTAGTGTAATGATGTTAAGGTTCCTGAATTTGGTAAATGTACTAGAGTTATTTAAAAGAATACCCTCATTCTTAGGAAATACACTAATACATTAATAAGGATCATGTTGTATATATGCAACCTTTTTAAACAGACTTCTAAAAAAAGTAATATTAGATATATAATACATATAAATAAGTAAAGAGAGGGGGAGAAAAAAGGAGAGAAGGAGAGAGAGAGAGGGAAAATGCCTCAAAGGAGCTGGGTTGTTCATAATAAGGGTAAGAAATTAGAGACTAGAGCAGAATAGGAGAGGAACACTTACCCCACCCTAAGATAAGTGGGCACAGTAGGAAAAAGCCTCTGAGAAGGCAGTAGAGGAAACAGTAACTCAGGGGATATTCAGATCATCAGTTAAGACAAAGAAAAAGCATTCAGAAGAAGTCAGGGACATCCAGTAGTTTGCTGATAACACAAGAAAAGTTGGAGGAAGAGAAAAGCAGAGGATTTGGTTTAGAAATCTGTACTTCCAGAGAAGTTAGAAGATTAAAGTCTGAGCCACAAAAAATGACTTGAGGACAAAAGAGGTATTTTAAAGTAGGTAAGAATCTTGGTACTGGTACATCCCAAGGTAGCCATTTAGTTTTAGTCTCAGGGTTCCTAATGCTCAGCTCTGTAATTTCAATGTCTCTAGAGGCCCTCCATCAGGAAGGCTTTCCAACTCCATTCTGCCAGGGAATAAGGTATGCTTACCCAAGATCCTGTAACAGCCTACAGCCTATCTCTATCATTTAACCCACATTCAATACATAAAATTGAATGAATTAATGACCTATCACAACCTGAGTAGAGTAGATATGAGAAGACAAACTGGAAATCAACTTAATAAAGGAATGACACAGCAAAATTTCATTTCTCAAAAAAAGTTTCTGAAGTATATAAAATAAGATGTTGTCTTAAGATTCAAAGAATACATGATGGAGAATTATTTCCAACTGATTTTGGTAAAAGAAATATGCTTACTGTACAACAAGCTGCTGGCACACAGTTCCATTCTCTGTTATCAGTTCATTCAGTTTTAATTCAAGGTGAACTTTACCCTAAAATGAAAAAAAAAAACAACGGTCTATTTTACTGACAAAATATTAAAGGTAAGTACTTTTTCCCAATGGTTCCAATAATATCTAGTTGTTCACTAATTAAAAATTTTAGTGATTCCCTAGCACATGGCTTTGCCCACATAAAGTACTTGTTAAATGACTAATAGCCACAATGTAGATCTAGAAGTCAAATGCTTATATCAGACATGGTACTCCAGTCAAAGAATTTAAAGCCCAGTTCAGAGTATTTATGAATCTCAATTACCATGGATTAAAAAAAAAAAGACAGCACTTATGTTTTGGGAAGATTTAGCAGATTATAAAATGTAGAATGTTTTGGGACGCCTGGGTGGCTCAGTTGGTTAAGCGGCTGCCTTCGGCTCAGGTCATGATCCCGGCGTCCTGGAATCGAGTCCCACATCGATCGGGCTCCTTGCTCGGCAGGGAGCCTGCTTCTCCCTCTGCCTCTGCCTGCCTCTCTGTCTGCCTGTGCTCGCTCTCTCCCTCTCTCTCTAACTAATAAATAAAAAAAAAAAATCTTTAAAAAAAAAAAATGTAGAATGTTTTTTCCAGAAAAGATAAACCATCAATAAGAACAGAGGCAGTATCATTAAAGGTCAAGAGAAACACAATTCTAAAACAATAAAACTGGGTTAAAGCTAGTAAGATTTAATTTGTTAACAGTTCTCTGAAAATTAAAGATTTATGGAATATCTGTAATATTTTAGCAGGCACTGTAGGACTGGCTAGGAATCAGCAGATATATAAGACAAAATCACGCCTTGTAGGAAGCTCACACTCTAGTTCAGGAGACAATAAATAAAGATAACAATATACAACCAAGAACATTGCTGAAAAAAATGGAATACTGAAAATAAGTACTTTCTCAATAACTATTAATAAATGGATTTTTAGGGGCGCCTGGGTGGCTCAGCGGGTTAAGCCACTGCTTTCAGCTCAGGTCATGATCTCAGGGTCTTGGGATGGAGCCCCACATCGGGCTCTCTGCTCATCGGGGAGCCTGCTTACCCCTCTCTCTCTGCCTGCCTCTCTGGCTACTTGTGATCTCTGTCAAATAAATGAATAAAATCTTTTTAAAAAAATGGATTTTTAAAAAATTCAATAGTATAAATTTAAAGTAAACTATAAACTTCTCATGAAACAAAGGTTTAGAAACGACATAATATAGAGCTTGATGTTTCCACCCAGCCACTGGCAATGAGTAATTCTAAACTGGTTATGAGCAATTCTAAAGTGGTTAAGATCAGTCCTGGATTACCTCCACCCAGCTAACAAGACAAACTGCCACAGTGGAGATTTCAGGGCTGTGAGGTCTAGGGGCTGATGACATAAGTAATTTCATCAGAGGCAAGAAAGTTCATTATCAAGTTACTGTTCCTCTTTGGAACAACTCCTTTTAGACATTCTTTCACAGGCATCTAACTTGAATCAGCCTTACTATTTTATGGGGGTTTGCTCCATGAAAGTGAATCTGAGGTCCACTAACTACAAAGCTCAGGGTTAGATGGATACTAAGTGATGAGCAATAAACACTGACTGATGGATCTCAATGCAAAATTCTGCATGAGAAAGCTAAGCTCTAAAGAAACAAAGGCAACAGTAAGAGCAAAATTGGCAGTTAGGTGGAACTGGAACTAAATTAAGCAAATTTTCCACGAAAAATCCAGGCACAAATATTTATAAGATCATATAAAATTTATGAAATAGGTCTTTCATTAATCCTGCTTTAATATTCACTACCCCTGGGGCACCAGGGTGGCTCAGGTCATGGTCTCAGGGTCCTGAGATTGAGCCCTGCATCGGGCTCTCTGCTCAGCAGGGAGCCTGCTTCCACCACCACCCTCCACTCCCTCTGCCTGCCTCTCTGGCTACTGTGATCTCTCTCTGTCAAATAAATAACTAAAATCTTAAAAAAAAAAAAAAATACTCACTACCCCTGCTATTTAAGAATGACCCAGAAGAGGTCCATGATATGTAGTAATTTTTAATATTTCTCAACTAGACTTTTAAATAATCTATGCTGGGGTGCCTGGATAGCTCAATGGGTTAAAGCCTCTGCCTTCAGCTCGGGTCATGATCCCAGGGTCCTGGGACTGAGTCCCGCATCGGGCTCTCTGCTCGGCGGGGAGCCTGCTTCTTCCTCTCTCTCTCTGCCTGCCTCTCTGCCTACTTGTGATCTCTCTCTCTGTCAAATAAATAAATAAAATCTTTAAAAATAAAAAAATAAGAAAAAATAAATCATCTATGCTGTCAGGCCAGCATACGTGTCACTTGCCTAGTGAATGAGCCTAGCCAACTGCATCAACATTTGAATCTCAAAGCAGTTTTACTATTTTAACATGTATGCATTTTATGGTAGAAATTGTATGGTGGAAACTGGTATGGTATGGTACTGGTATGGTAGAAATTTTAATGCTAACAGGGCATTCCCAACTGTCTCAGGAAATGTCTAGGATCTACTCTATCTCTAAAACAACAGAAACTGTTAAAACAGAGTAGAAGAAAAGTATAATAATTTCATTCACAACTAAAAATCATAGCACTGTATCAAGCAAAGTCTAGAAATTTTTTTAAAAAGTATCCACTTAATGGGATTCTACCAGGAATCATTATCACTGAGTCACAGCCTACCTACTATGTTCATTATTCCTACTGGCTATTAAAAAGACCATTCCTTTGGTATTAGTCAACAATAATTTGTATTGTAACAACAATGTGTATTTAACTGGGTCAAGAAAGAGTGGAGACAGGACACAAGACACTTATTATTAGGGTAGAACACTAAAAATAAAAAGGAAATTATCTAAATCAAGGAAATTATAATTTCTAAACTGTAAAACACTCCCTCACTGTATATTTTAAACATGGGAATATATACATGACACTTAGTAAAAGAAGTAAGATACAAATCAGGGTGTATAATATAGTGTTAAAAATAAAATGTACTATATATATTATTATATAAATTTACTAGAAGGTCATCTACTAAAATATTGATAGAAATTACCTTTGGTTGGTAGGATTTCAGATTTTTTTGCTCACCTAGATTTTTAAAATTTCTACTACCAATGTGTCCTGGTTTTTAGCAAAAAAACCCAAAAACTTTGAAAAATTATTTAAGGGCACCTGGGCAGCTCAGTGGGTTAAGCCTCTGCCTTCAGCTCAGGTCATGATCTCAGGGTCCTGGGATCCAGTCCCACATCCGGCTCTCTGCTCAGCAGAGTCTGCTTCCTCCTCTCTCTCTCTGCCTGCCTCTCTTCCTCCTCTCTCTCTCTGCCTGCCTGTCTGCCTACTTGTGATCTCTGTCAAATAACTAAATAAATTCTTTAAAAAAATTATTTAAAGCTACTTCTTAGTGTTAGAAGCCCAAATCTATTAACATTTTAGGAAAAAATATTTAGAATTCCTTAATAGATTCACATAAAAGTTTAGTTTCATTTATATCTGTTATCATTTTATAGATCTGGATTATAGCAAAACAAGTTTGGTGTTTTTTGTTTTTCTGGGGGCTGTTTTTGTTTTTTGGAGAGGGCAGTTTTGAGTTCAGCAAAACATTTCCTAGTCTCCTCTGAAGCCAGGTGATAATGACCAGGGACAGTCATATGATACAATTCTGGCCAATGAGATATAAGCAGATGTTGCTGGTGGGGCATCAGAAGAAGCTTGTTGCATGAGACTCCCTAACTTCAACAGTGGCTTGAGAGGTTGAAGAGCTTAAGCAAAACAGTCTACAGTCTAATGATGCTAGGCATATAAAAATTGGAGTCCAGGGGTGCCTGGGTGGCTCAGTGGGTTAAAGCTGCTGCCTTCGGCTCAGGTCATGATCCCAGGGTCCTGGGATCGAGCCCCGCATCGGGCTCTCTGCTCTGCGGACAGCCTGCTTCCTCCTCTCTCTCTCTCTCTGCCTCTCTGCCTACTTGTGATCTCTGTCTATCAAGTAAATAAAAAATAAAATCTTTAAAAAAAAAAATTGGAGTCCAGGGCCCACCAAGGTAGAGTGCCACTGGCAAAAAGGCAGGCTTTCTACTGCAATCTCTGAAAGACTATGCCTAAGAAGTAAGGGTGAACAACACTAACCAGTCTTTACGAAGACCGAAACCTAGCCTATAATCAGCTGAATCCCTAACTAGATTGAGGTGATCACCTGTAGACAGTAAGGTAAAATAAATTTCTGAAGGAAAAAAACCCATCATCCACAGCTTCAAATTATCTCTAAAATATTTCATATTTTTAAGTGTCTAGTATTCCATCAAAAATTATGGGGGCACCTGGATGGCTCAGTGGGTTACAGCCTCTGCCTTCGGCTCGGGTCATGATCTCAGGGTCCTGGGATCAAGCCCTGCCTCGGGCTCTCTGCTCAGCAGGGAGCCTGCTTCCTCATCCTCTCTCTCTCTCTCTGCCTGCCTCTCTGCCTACTTGTGTTCTGTCAAATAAATAAATAAAATCTTTAAAAAAAAATTATGAAGCATGCCAGACTACAAGACCATACACCGAAGAACAAAAACGAAAACAAAAACCAATAAAAAGCAGGAGATGCAGATGCTGGAGTTAACTGACAAGAGGTAGTTAAAATAGATGCTTACATTTTTTTAAGGTAGACAACAAAATGAAAAACCCAGCAAAAAATCTGATGAAGTGTATCAAATGAAAAGTTTAGAATTGGGCCACAAAATAACCAAAATGAAGATGTATTTAACAACAAATGAGCCACAGCCAAAACAAGAATTGGTGAAATGGGAGATTAGTCAGTGGCAAATATCCACAAAGAAGCACAGATAGGGAGAAAGCATAGGAGACATAAGAAACATAGGAAAATGGTCTATTATTCATGTAACTGGAGTCTCAGAGGAGGAGACAGAAAAAATAGGGAAGAAAAAAAATAAAGAAATAATTGCCCAGAATTTTCCAAAACCAAAGAAAGACATCAAGGTAAAGATTTAAGAGCCCCTAGAACACCCACAGGATAAACATTAAGAAAACCATATGTAGGCAGAGCATAGTAAAACTGGTAAAAGCAAAAGATCAAAAGAAAATCTTAGAAGCAATTAGAGGAAAAGGAGACATTAGCCCTAACGAAGCAGCTACAAGATTCTGACAGGAACTATGTTTGATGATAAACATGCAATGTGATTTGGTCCACAACTGTTTTCTTTTTTTAAATTAACATATAATGTATTGTTTGTTTCAGGGGTACAGGTCTGTGAAACATCAGTCTTACACAATTCACAGCACTCACCACAGCACCATACCCTCCCCAATGTCCATCACCCAACAACTGCTTTCTTATTATTCAATCTCCTAAGGGAGGTTCAATGATAAAACAGTGTAACTTTCATATATGTCAGGAAATACTGGAAGACCAAATACTTGGCACTGTATTCTATATGTTTTATTTAAAGTAAACCAAATTTTTGGGAGCTATTATACTATATACCTTTTATAGCAATGACTACATTAGGTTGATATATGCAATTATATCACATTAATTTGTACTAGACAGCATATTTAGGAACTTATATTACTCTGGCACTGTCTGAAGGTTTTATAATATGCTAGCTTTCAAATACTTTTATAAAAGTTCACATAGAAAAATCTGTGATCATTTTAATGGTACCATATAGAAGATATCATATAAATTTCTGCATACAGTTTGGGAAACTCAGGTGTATTATAGGTATCTGGGCAAAACCCAAAGCACACACTTCAGTCTAGGCTTTTTTTTTTTTTTTTTTTAAAGATTTTATTTTTTTATTTGACAGACAGGGATCACAAGTAGGCAGAGAGGCAGGCAGAGAGAGAGAGGAGGAAGCAGGCTCCCCGCCGAGCAGAGAGCCTGATGCGGGGCTCGATCCCAGAACCCTGGGATCATGACCTGAGCTGAAGGCAGAGGCTTAACCCACTGAGCCACCCAGGTGCCTCTTTTTTTAAGTTTTTATCACAAAACACTGAATTATAACAACCACTCCACATAAAAGAACTCAGTATTATTTCGACTGGTGAAAAGTTTTCTTCATTTGAGGGGGAAAAAAATCCCAACTTTGTAATTTCCACATATTTTCATATATAGTAATTAACTATAAAATCATTTTGGACACAACTGGCTAGCAGATGAAAAACAAAATAAAGGCTTTACTTAATCTCTCTTATTTATGGACAGATCTGTTTTTCTCTGTGAAGACATATTTATTACAATCTAGAATGGCTCCTTTGTTATTTCATGTTTACAAATTTACAAATGAAGTTTCTTCATGAAATAATGAATTACACCTTTACATTCATTATATCTTAATCAGGCATGTTAAAAAAAACGTATGTATTAATAGGTATAATCACTGCATATGTTATTTTTAACACTTGTTTAAATAGGTAGGGGAGAGGACACACTAAAAAAAAAAAA
>RCUC01016429.1:0-13379 GCA_003697995.1 Taxidea taxus jeffersonii
GTGTGTGTGTGTGTGTGTGTGTGTGTGTGTGTGTGTGTGTGTGTGTGCAGACAGGCAGTGGTACATTAATTCTTAATTCCTGAGATGGTTTCTCTGTTGGCTTTATATATGAACATACCATAACTTTACTGTAAGGTATACTCACAGACAGTCACACCTTTGAAATTCTGTGTGGTTTGAAATCCACTGGACCATCTAGGATATGTGAATGGACTTCAGGGAGTTTGTGAACCAACTCCTTGTATGAATGAGTATACATTCATTTTTCCCGGGAAAAGGTATATAATCAGATTGTCAAAGATACCCATTTCTCCAAAAGATTGTTTATAGTTCTTGTACCAGTGTATTCAGATATTTAGTATTACCAACCTATTTTTTCTTTTCCTTTGCTGATAACTTACTGGGAAGCTTTTAGAAATTTACTTAATTTTTTTAATTTCAGAAATTTTACCCTGATATGTCTACATGTTTTTCTTTTTCCATTAACTTTGCCAGGTACTTCAGGAGTTCTTTTAGTCTGAAAACTTCAGCCTTGTGTAAAATCTAGTAAGTTTTTTTTCCTGTTACTTCTTTATATAGTGCATTTTCTCCACCATCTTTATTTTCTTCTGAAATTTTTGTAACAGATATAAAGGATTCTTCCTTCTTTTTCTACCTTAAAATCTATTCTTTTTGCATCATATTTATTATACCCTTTACCTCAAGGATTTGAAAACAGTTGAGCTGTTATGGTAATTCTCTGCTAAAGCCAGGTGGGTTGGGTTTGTTTGTTTGTTTGTTTTGTTGTATTTTCCCTTTTAAAAACAATTTTTTGTTGAGGCAGGCTGAATTAACTGGAACATTATACCCTCTGTCTGGCACAACTAAATAACTAGGAATTGTGCTATTTTCACAACAGTACTCATTTTCTAAAAATGCCAAATAATCTAGGGAAAACATAGGAGCCAGTCTTAAAGGTCACTTAATGGTGGTGGAATTGTGATGGCATACAGGGGTGTAAGGCAGGCTCTTTCCTCTTCTTTATTCAGCCCCTTCTTTGACAGTTCACTGTTTTTGGAATTGAAGTAGTTCCCCCTGGTTTATTTACTTTATATTTAGCTAATTCAAGGCTGGAGTGGATGTCCTAAAATCTTATTTAATCCTGATGGATTCATAGACTGGTCTGCCTCTAGTTTCCTATGCTCAGAGGTTAGGGGTTTTCCCAGAACCAGAACGTTCTTGGCACACACTTGCTCAAAATTTAAATCTGAAGCTACCTTCTAAAATCCATACCCTCTCCTATTCCCTAATCTTTACTGGGCTCAAAAATATTTAATGGCTCCACATTTTTTCCCAAATAATAAAATTAGATTTAGATTTAGATTCCTAAATCTAACCCTTACCCCATTTCTCCAACATGGAAAAGCTGTCTGTTTCAACCTGACATATCTGTTCATTGTTTCCTAGATAATCATGTTTCTGATACTTTGTAAGTCACCCTCATGTACAGCATATCCTCTTCCATTCATCTATATAAATATTAAAGAACTGATTGGTCACCAAGGATGCTACTTTAAGATGTGACTTAATAAAGGAGTTAATAAAATGAAGTCCCTTTCATTTGGTTGGTAGTCCAAACCTTGATGGAATTAGGAAGCTTGGATAGAAAGTGAAAGAAGTTATCTTGTTCTTCAAAGCTGTCAATAAATTTCAAGAATACAAAGGACTATATCAATATCTTTGGGCTATTTAGATAGATACAAAACCTAGAGCTTTGAGGTTTAGTAGCATAAGCTGATAGGAATATTAACATCTACTTGATCACATGGTTGGCCCAAGAAGCACCAAACACAGAAAAAACCCAGAACTCATATTGCCAAATTCCCATGAGTTTCGACTACCAAACACAGCTTATTTCTATGTGGAGAAACTGCTAATATTTTAGTTTTTATCTGATTTACCTAAGAGCAAGCAAACAAAGATAACAAAACACAGGGGTTATAAAGGTGCCATAATAAGTGAAGTGTTAGTAGGATACTACAAAATTGTCATCCTTTCCCTCTAGGAAAATTCAAAATCTCTGCAGGTTCCTGGGCTTCCTGATGATAAAACTAACAAAATATGCTAAGAAGGCCCCATGTGGAAAATAAGACACATCAAACTTTACTGAATTTATAGCATCATTAGTCTCACAGATATTTGAAAGGAAAGTAAGTATGGTGATGTTAGGATGGTATTTATTGAAAGTTAATTTCCAAGTTCTGAAATATTACAATGTGCAAAAATGAATATTTTCTAGAATTAGTGAAAAACAGCCTATCTCATTTGGTCCTGAGGAACACTATTATGGTCAAGGCCTTCATGCTATAGTGCTTTAAAATATTATTTTTAATTAGCTTCTTTGTGTTGGTTTTTTTTGATGTGGTATACTAACTTTCCATTTCTCCCCCCATCATTTAACGTTCCTGATGAATAACTGACAAAGATAATTGTATATATTTAAAGTGTACAATGTGATGATTTGATATAAATTGTAGAATGATTGAGGTGACACATGCATTAATTAACTAGCTTTGATTTTGATCTACAAAAGATATACATATGCTAGTAAATCTTATTATGGCTAAAACAAATGAATCATTCAGACTTGTTTCAGGTTAAAATACTTGGTTAAAACAGTGAAATAAAATTTAAAAAATAAGGGAATACACAGTGAAAAAATAAAATCTGCTAAGCTGTAATTATTTTAAATCAGTGACATGGAAGAAAATTGATACATAAAAATTAAAGGAGTCATGATTTTAATGTGGATGAGTATAAATGAAGTATTTAAGTTAGGGACTTGAGATGTCACATAGAAAATGTTTCTGCAGTTTTAAATAGGTTCCTCAAAATATTTAGGATAAACTAGGACTTACTTTTTGCCCAAAATGTCAATAAACTGAACTCTAATTGTATTTTATTACTTCTGAGATAAGTTTATCTATCTCTATTCTTCATATTATCCTTAGTTCTTAACCTCCTGATCTCTCATTTATCTTCACTCTTCACTGAGCATATTTTTATTATAACTCGATACTGTGATCTTGATTTTTAATTTTTTTTCATTTTTATTAAGAAATACAGTTATTCAAGGGAATAACATGGTTTTGAACTATGCAGGCCCACTTATATGTGAATTTTTGTTTTTATTTTATTTGTTTTTATTTATTTTTTTACAGTACAGTATTATAAATGTATATTCTCTTCCTTATGATTCTCTTAATAACATTGTCTTCTCTCAAGCTTATATTATTGTAAGAATATAGTATGTAATACATGTAGCATGCAAAGTATGTGTTAGTCATCTGTTCTTGTTACTATTAAGGGTTCCCGCCAACAATAGGCTATTAGTAGTTAAGTTTGTATTTATTTTATAACAGGAAGTTTGTACCTTTTGAGCATCTTCCTTCAGTTACCCCTCTTCCACTCCTGCTTCTGGTAATGACAGATCTGACCTCTTTTACTATGAGCTTGTTTTGAGGTTTTTTTTTTTTAATTCCACATAAAAATGAGATCAAGTTATTTGTCTTTCTCTTCCTGTCTTATTTCTTTTACCATAATGATTCCAGGATCTATCTGTGTTGTCACAAACTGCTGCCTCCTGATGGCGCATGGGAGAAGAATGAGGCACAAACAAGTTAGCTGTGAGAGAATGGGAATAGGAGGCGGTCCCTAACTTGTTTGTGCCTCATTCTTGTCCCCTGTGCCATCAGGAGGTGGCAAGTGGCGTCCAAACAGGGACGTTAAAGGCCTGATAAAGGCAAGACACAGAAACTGTTTTTTTAGGCAGGCAGAGAGAAAACAACTATTTGTATTTTCTTATTAAGATTGAGAATACTTTGTCTTTTTGAACGGAGTGAAAACTGACTTTTTATTTTATACCAATGTCTTTAAAATTTATTCATTTTAATTTTAGTCCATCCTGACCATACCTAAAATTCGTTTTCAAAGATTTCCCTTTACAAACCTTCTACAGATTTTTTTGGTATTCAGATTCTGGACTGAGCCATTTCCTTCCAAACAACCATCTCATTTAGGACAAAATTACCCTTTTTAAACATTTAACAAAAATATATTCCCATTCCTTATCTTTTTTATATATCTCTGGCTTTTCTACATATAGAGTTGCAACCCTTATTTCCATTAGGTTTACAGTTAGTAGAATTTTTCACTTTTTAGAAACCTTAATCTCCAGTGAAGACCGAGGAGTAACCAATTGTGAACTGTTATACCATAATTCTTAAATGGCAAATTTTTTAATCAGTTAAGCACAAAACTTGTTTACCAACAGATTTAAATATGCTTAGTTTTTTGTAATAAATCAAAAGCATAAACCTATGTCCAGTAATCACTGTTTTAGCACTTTATCCCATTTGGAAAAGACCTAGTTGTCCAACAAATTTTATTCAAGCAAAACTTTAAAGTTTCAGGTTATCAAAAACTTTGAAAGCTATCTTAACAATTACCCATGAAAAATTGAGACAGAAAATTAACTATCAGTTTAGTCATCTTTTTGTTAACAAATTCCAGCAGAAATAATATGAGCTTATTTGACCTTTAGTAAACCTTAATAGAATAAGTTTTACAATTAGTGCTGATAACTTTAAAGATATGTCTATCTTAAAACCAACAAACTTAACTTAGTTTAAATACTGATTTATGTTCCATTTGGGCCTACCCTATTTTCAATTTTTACCTGAGACACTGGGGTTTGTAAAAGTTCCAAAACAGAGCGAATAAGAGTCCAAGTAGACCATATAGTAATTAGAATTGATTTCCCTTTTTCAGGTAAAAGTTTTAAATTGTGTCCTGCTTTTTTCCCATGTCTGTAAATCTAAAGTACCTAATGTAGGGAATTAGGAGCAATGTTTTTTAATTACCTTTAAAAGCTCCAGAAGTTTGCCCTCACTGACTTTTGTTCCTCCCACCTTAGGAGCTGTCTCAACAAACATACATAAGGGTGATAGTCATTTGTACTCTTTGTATTACCCATACCCTGCGATAAGTACCCAACAACACACCAGCGAGAAAAAGGCACAGCTGTGCAAAACTCACATTAGGGCTTCCTCTCCTGTTTCATTTCTCCTCCTCGTGTTGCTGTTTGGGCATGGCACATAGAAGAAGAATGAGGCACAAACAAGTCAGCTGCAAGACAATGGAAGACAATGGAAGACAATGGTGCTCAGGAGGTGGCAGCAAATAGGACTGAATCTTTTTCATGGTTGAATAATATTCCAGTATGTGTATGTGTGTATAATGGTACATATATTACTTTATTCATCCATCAATGGAACGTAAGTTGTTTCCATGTTTTGGCTGTGGAGAATAATGCTGTTATGAACATGGGGAAGAAGATACCTTTTTGAGTTAATGGTTTTGTTTTCTTTGGATATTTTCCCAAAAGTGGAATTTCTGGATCTAATGGTAGTTCTAGTTTTAATTTTTTTTAGTAACCCCTGTAATCTTTTCCATAGTGGCTGTACCAATTTACAGTCCTCCCAACAATACCCAAATGTTCCCACTTCTCCCATCCATGCCAACATTTGTCACCTTTTTTAATGATGGCCATTCTAACAGGCATGAGGTGACTTTAATTTGTGCTTCCCTAATGACTAATGATGTTAGGCATCTTTTCATCTGCCTGTTGGCCATTCATATATCTTCTTCAGGATAAAGTCAGGTCATCTGCCCAATGTCCATAACCCAGCCACCCTATCCCTCTCCCCACCCCTCAGTAACCCTCAGTTTGTATCCTGAGATTAAGAGTCTCATGGTTTGTCTCCTGCCTGATCCCACCTTGTTTCATTTTTTCCCTCCCTCTCCCCACGACCCCCCATCCTATCAAATTCCTTATATCAGAGAGATCATATGATAATTGTCTTTCTCTGATTGACATATTTCACTTAGCATAATACCCTCTAGTTTCATCCATGTCATTGCAAATGGCAAGATTTGGGGTTTTTTATGGCTGCATAGTATTCCATTGTATATATATATATATATATATATATATATATACCACTTCTTCTTTATCCATTCATCTGTTGATGGACATCTAGGTTCTTTCCATAGTTTGGCTATTGTGGACATTGTTGCTATAAACATTCGAGTGCCCGTGCCCCTTCAGATCACTACATTTGTATCTTCACGGTATATACCCAGTAGTGTGATTACTGGGTCATAAGGTAGCTCTATTTTCAACTTTTTGAGGAACCTCCATACTGTTTTCCAGAGTGCTTGCACCAGCTTCCATTCTCACCAACAGTGAGGGAGGGTTCCCTGTACTCCACATCCTCACCAACATCTGTCATTCCCTGACTTGTTAATTTTAGCCATTCTGACAGGTGTGAGGTGGTATCACATTGTGGTTTTGATTTGTATTTCCCTGATGCTGAGTGACGTTGAACACTTTTTCGTTGAATTTCATGGCCATCTGGATGTTTTCTTTGCAGAAATGTCTGTTCATGTCCTCTGCCCATTTCTTTTTTTTTTTTAAGATTTTATTTATTTATTTGTTAGAGAGAGAGAGAGAGTGAGCACAGGCAGACAGAGTGGCAGGCAGAGGCAGAGGGAGAAGCAGGCTCCCTGCCGAGCAAGGAACCTGATGTGGGACTCGATCCCAGGACGCTGGGATCATGACCCGAGCCGAAGGCAGCCACTCAACCAACTGAGCCACCCAGGCGTCCCCATTTCTTGATTAGATTATTTGTTCTCTGGGTGTTGAGTTTGATAAGTTCTTTATAGATTTTGGATACTAGCCCTTTATCTGATTTGTCATTTGTGAATATCTTCTCCCATTCTGTCAGTTGTCTTTTGGTGGTGTTGACTGTTTCCTTTGCTGTGCAAAAGCTTTTGATCTTGATGAAGTCCCAATAGTTCATTTTTGCCCTTGCTTTCCTTGCCTCTGGTGATGTTTCTAGGAAGAAGTTGCTGTGGCTAAGGTCAAAGACGTTGCTGCCTGTGTTCTCCTCAAGGATTTTGATGGATTCCTGTCTCACACTGAGGTCTTTCATCCAATTGGAGTCTATTTTTGTGTGTGGTGTAAGGAAATGGTCCTATTTCATTCTTCTGCATGTGGCTGTCCAGTTTTCCCAAAATCATTTGTTGAAGAGACTATCTTTTTTCCATTGGACATTCTTTCCTGCTTTCTCAAAGATTAGTTGACCATACAGTTGAGGTCCATTTCTGGGACTTCTATTCTGTTCCAGTGATCTATGTGTCTGTTCCACAGATGATGTGATCTATGTTTTTATGCCAGTACCAGACTGTCTTGATGATTACAGCTTTGTAATGAAGCTTGAAGTCTGGCATTGTGATACCAACTTTGGTTTTCTTTTTCAACATTCCTCTAACTATTGGGGGTCTTTTCTGGTTCTTCATAAATTTTAGGATTATTTGTTCCATTTCTTTGAAAGTCATTGATGATATTTTGATAGAGATTGCATTAAATGTGTATATTGCTTTAGGTAACGTAGACATTTTCACATTATTTGTTCTTCCAATCCATGAAGGTTTTTCCATTTCTTTGTGTCTTCCTGAATTTTGTTCAGGAGTACATTATAACTTTCTGAGTATAGATTCTTTGCCTCTTTGGTTAGGTTTATTCCTAGGTATCTTATGGCTTTGGGTGCAGTTGTAAATGGGATCAACTCCTTAATTTCCCTTTGATATAGTGTCCTTCCTCATCTCTTATTATACTCTTTGGCTTAAAAATCTAATTTGTCTGATATAAGGATTGCCACCCCAGCATTCTTTTGATGTCCATTAGCATGGTAAATTGTTTTCCACCCCCTCATTTTAAATCTGGAGGTGTTTTGGGGTCTAAAATGAGTTTTTTGCAGACAGCATATCGAAGGCCTTGTTTTTTATCCATTCTGATACCCTGTGTCTTTTGATTGGGGCATTTAGCCCATTTACATTCAGGGTAACTACTGAAATATATGAATTTCATGCCATTGTATTGCCTATAAAGTGACTGTTACTCTATATTGCCTCTGTTCCTTTCTGGTCTGTTAATTTTAGGCTCTCTGTTTGCTTAGAGGACCCCTTTCAATATTTCCTGTAGGATGGGTTTGGTGTTTGCAAATTCTTTTAATTTTTGCTTGTCCTGGATGCTTTTTATCTCTCCTTCTATTTTCAATGACAGCCTAACTGAACATAGTATTCTTGGCTGCATATTTTCCTCATTTAGTGCCCTGAATATATCATGCAGTCCTTTCTGGCCTGCCAGGTCTCTGTGGGGAGGTCTGCTGCCAATCTAATATTTCTGTTGTATGTGACAGACCTCTTGTCCCAAGCTGTTTTCAGGATTTTCTCTTTGTCACTGAGGCTTGAAAGTTTTACTATTAGATGACCCGTGGACCTATTTTTATTGATTTTGAGGAGGATTCCCTGTGCCTCTTGGATTTTGATGCTTGTTCCTTTTGCCAAATTAGGGAAATTCTCTGCTATAATTTGCTCCAATATACCCTCTGCCCCTCTCTTCTTCTGGGATCACAATTATTCTAATATTGTTCTGTCTTATGGTATCACTTATGGTATCTCTCGAATTCTTGCCCCTCTTGGTCATGTAGTTGTTTATCTCTTTTTCTCACCTTCTTTATTCTCCATCATTTGGTCCTCTATATCAGTAATTCTGTCTTCTCCCTCACTTATTCTAGCAGTAAGAGCCTCCATTTTTTATTGCACCTTATTAATAGCTTTTTAAATTTCAACTTGGTTAGATTTTTCATTCTTCTATTTCTCCAAAAAAGGATTTTATTTCTCCAGAAAGGTATTCTGTAGTATCTTCCATGCTTTTTTGAGCCCAGCTAGCACCTTGATAATCATCATTCTGAATTCTAATTCTGACATATTGCTAATATCCGTATTGATTAGGACGCTAGCCATCAGTACTGCCTCTTGTTCTTTTGTTTGTGGTAAGTTGTTCCACCTTGTCATTTTATCCAGATAAGAATAGATGAATGAGAGAACAAAATAGTAAAAGGGTAGCAATGACCCTAGAGAAATATACACTGACCAAATCAGAAGAGACCCAAAACCAGGGGGAGAAGAAAGGAGGAAAAAAAGAAAAACTATATAATATACATAAATATATATATATGACTGGTGAATAGAATAGAGCCACACACTTGATTTTGGTGTATAGTAGTCTGTTAGAAGAAATTGCCTCCCAAAATTTGAAAGAAAGAAAAAAATATATATGTATATATATACATATACACACAAAAATAAGGGTAAACACAATGAAAGGATGGAATATGACTATAAAGATGAAAATTTAAAAAGATTCTAAAGAAGGAATTGATAAGTTGGTTGAAAGAAGAAAAAAAAAGGAGGACAGAATGTGATCAGGCTGGAGACTAGAACAAAACCATGTGCTAAATTTAGTGTATATTTTGATCTATTGGAAGAAATTGTATCCCAACATTTTAAAGAAAGAAAAACCTGTATGTATGCAAAAAGTAAGGTTAAATACAATGAAGAGATAGGTTATGACTACAGAAATGAAAAAAAAAGATGTTTAAGAAGGTATTGATCTTAAAATCTTAAAAAGATTTTTAAGAAGGTATTGATAAGATAAAATAGTTAAAACCATTAAAATAGGAAAGAAGGAAATTTTTAAAAAATAGAATAAGAAAAAAAATAAAAGTTAAAAAAATTTATCTTTGAAAGACTAAAGAATCATGGGTAAAAAGCCATGAATTCTATGTGTTGCTTTCCCCTAGCTCCAGCATTCTGCAGTTCTCATTGATTGGTGAACTTGGTTTTGGCTGTATGTTCTTGCTAATCTTGGTTAGAAGCCTGCTGCCATGATTCTCAAATGTCTTTGCCTGAGGCAGAATTGCACCACCTTTGCCAGGGGCAGGCTATGTAATCTGCTTGGTTTTCCTCTCGGGAGCATTTTTTCCCTGAATGCTTTTCTTACAGCTTGGAGGACAGGAATGGAAATGGCAGCCTCCCAATCTCTGGCCCTGCAGAAGCTGAGAGCTCGGGGCCCCACTCCCCAGTGAGCCCTCAGAGAAAAGCAGTCAGTCCCTCCTTTCTCCCTGGTCTCCAGCCACACTCTGTGCTCACCTGGCCTATGACCAAGTGTTTCTATCTCTGACTCATAGCCCCATTTGGAGTCTCCAAGTCCAGCAGATTTCTGCAGCGTGCTCCCATGCTGCTCCTCCCAGCAGAGGAAGGAGGGGGTCTCTCTTGATCTGCCACTTGTTGGGTTCCTGCTCAAAGAACAGAGGCCCGACTGTACCTTGAATCATTGTTTAAGGTAACCCTGAGCTGAGAGCCCATTCCTCGGCCCCATCTCTGCAGCCAGCTTCCTTCCTCCAACACCTGGGAGCTCTGCCACACTCAGACACCCCTGGTCTTTTTGTGAACCTACAGGTCCTGAGACCACAGTGTTCCCAGGAGGTCTCCACAACCCACTTAGCCTCTGGAGCAATGTCCCTCAGTGGAGCCGACTTCTCAAAGTTCTGATTTTGTGCTCCGCTGCTTTACTGCTTGCTGGGAATGGGCCCCTCCCCCCATGGTCTCTCTTCCCATATATCACTTCAGATTCACTTCTCTGCACGTCCTACCTTCCAGAAAGTGGTCACTTTTCTGTTCCTAGAATTGCTGCTCGTCTCTTTAATCTCCTGTTGAGTTTGTAGGTATTCAGAATGGTTTGATAACTATCTAGCTGAACTGGAACTTGATGAATCTTAGGTCTCCTACTCCTCTGCCATCTTGCTTCTCCCCTCATCTGCCCATTTCTTAATTGGACTATTTTGGGTTTTTGCTCTTGAGTTGTATCAGTTTTTGCATATTTGTGTATTTTGGTATTATCCCTTTATCACTTACATGGTTTGCAAGTATTTTTTCCCATTATATAAATTGTCTTTTCACTTTGTTGATGGTTTCTTTTGCTGTGCACAGTTCTTTAGGTTGGTGTAGTCCCACTTGTCTTTTTTTATTTCTTGCTTGTGCTTTAGGTGTGATTTCCAAAAAAAACATTACCAAGATCCATGTCAGGTTTCGTTCCCCCCTATATTTTCTCCTAGGAATTTTATGGTTTTCAGTCTTACATTGAAGTCTTTAATCCAATTGGGTTAATTTTAATGAGTTCTGTAAGACAGGGTCAAGTTTCATGCATTTACATGTAAATACCTTGTTTCCCCTCCACCATTTATCCAAGAGACTATTATTCCCCATTGAGTATTCTTGTCTTACTTCTCTGATTTTAGTCCACCATATATGCTTGGCTTTGTTTCTGGGCTTTTGATTCTGTTCATTGACCTATTTGTTTTTATTCCAGTACCATACTATTTTAATTACTATAATTTTATAGTACACAGGCATATCTCATTTTATTGTGCTTTGCTTTACTGTGCTTTGCAGGTATTGTACTTCTAATAAATTGAAGGTCTGTGGCAAGTGCACATTGAGCAAATCTATATTGGCACCATTTTTACAGCAGCATTTGCTCATTTCATGGTTCTGTATCACATTTTGCTAATTCTTACAATATTTCAAATTTTTCATTATTATATTTGTTATGGTGATCTGTGAGCAGTAATATTTAATGTTACTATTGTAATCGTTTTGGAGTACCACAAACCACACCCACCTAAAGATGGCAAACTTAATTGATAAATGTTGTGTGTTTTCTGACGGCACCACCACAGCCATTTTCCAGTTTCTTTTTGTATCCTCAGGCTTCCCTATTCCCTAAGAACAAAAGTGTTGAAAGTAGGCCAAATAATAACTCTACAATGTCTTCTGAGTGTTTCAGTGAAAGTAAGAGTCAGCTGATAGGGCAAACTTTATTGTGGTCTTATTTTAAGAAATTACCATAGCTACCTCAACCTTCAGTAACCACCACCCTGATCAGTCTGCATCCATCAACACAGGCAAGACCCTCCATTAGTAAAAAGATAATGAATCAGTGAAAACTAAGATACTGTTTAGCTATTTTTAGCAATAAGATATTTTTAAATTAAGTCATGTACTTTTTGACATAATGCTATTGTATACCTTATAGACTACAGTACAGTATAAATATGTTTATATGCATTGGGTAACCAAAAAATTCATTTGTCCCACTCTATTGAGATACCTGCTTTATTACAGGGGTCTAGAACTGAACTTGCAGTATCTCCAAGGTTTGCCTGTATAAAATCATGTCATGTGACAGTTTTACTTCTTCCTTTACAATTCAAATGGCTGTATTTCTTTTTCTTTTCTGATTGCTCAACCCACAATAACTTCCTGCTAGTACTATGTTGAATAGGGTGGTGAGCAGAGGCATCCTTATCTTGTTTCTTTTTAAATCTTTCACCCTTGAATATGCTGTTAGCTGTATTCTTGTCATATATGGCCTTTACTATGTTGAGATATGTTCCTTCTATGCCTAATTTGTCAAGTGTTTTTATCATGAATTGATGTTGAATTTGTGAAATTCTTTTTCTGTATCTGTTGGGATGATTGTATGATTCGTTTCTTTCATTCTGTCAATGTGATATATCATGTGGATTGATTTGGATATGTTGAACCATCCTTGCATCCCAGGGATAAATCTCACTTGATCTTGGTGAATGATGTGATCTTCATTTAACATGTAATATATTTCCTGGAATTTTTGTTCTCTTTAATTATATGTTTTAGCTTATTGTCTTCTCACATGGAATGTATATTGAAAGAAAGTTTTCTCTAAATATTCCTATATCTACAAACAAAAATGTACCCCATCACATGTAGCAAAAATCTTCCCATGACAGAAATAACAAGTACTTCAGGCTTTGACCAAAGTGACCTTGGCCTAAATATTCCCCTCAGCTTAACATTCCTCTCCCTATAGGGGAATGAAAATAAAATCAGATTTAATGATTATTTTATAATCATGCTTCTGGTGTTAAGTCCTGAAGATATTTGTCAATATTATCTTCTAAAAGTTTTGTAATTTTCTTATAGTTTTGTATTTTGCATTCAGTTTCTGATAAGTTTTTATTAAGTTTTGTATATGGTTTGAGACTTATATTGAGGCACGTTCCTTTGCCTATGTATATTTAACTTATCTAACACCATTTGACAAAAAGTATTATCTGTGCTCCATTGAATTGCTTTTGCACCTTTTGTTGTATTTGAAAAATGTTATTTGTGTTTTTATTTTATTTTGTTTCGGATTTTGTAGATCCTTTGGGATTTGTACGTAAACCATCCCATCACCTTCAAATATGAACAGTTTTATTTGTTTACGATTTGTATACTATTTATTTCCTATTATTTGCTTATTACACTGGTTAAAGACTTGTAGCACTATGTTGAAAAGTAGGGGTGACAGTGGACATTCTTGCCTCAGTCCCTTTACTGGGGGGGGG
>RCUC01016431.1:0-11338 GCA_003697995.1 Taxidea taxus jeffersonii
TTTTTTTTTTTTTTTAAGATTTATTTATTTATTTGACAGAGAGAGAGAGAGAGAGAGAGAGATCACAAGTAGGCAGAGAGGCAGGCAGAGAGAGAGAGGAAGGGAAGCAGGCTCCCTGCTGAGCAGGGAGCCCGATGTGGGGCTTGATCCCAGGACCCAGGGATCATGACCTGAGCAGAAGGCAGAGGCTTTAACCCACTGAGCCACCAAGGCGCCCCTAGGGCAAATTCTTTCTAAAGGTCCTGCCAGTTTTAATTATCCATCATTCTCTACCAAGAGAAAGCACCTATTAAAAAGTAGTAAGACAGGCCCTTTCACCTGTTCTACAACTGGTTGCACACATGGAAAGGTAATAGGGACAGAGCACTGAGAAGGCTTCCCCGTGCAATGCTCACCTATTGATATTTCAGTAGGCCTCCTGCTGATGCGGGTATCCTGAATGTCTTCATGCTATTCTGTTGAGTAACCAAATTACTCTAACTTATCCTGACGTTCTTAAAAATTACATGAATTTAGGGGATTTTTTGATTACTTGGCTAGTCTAATATAAACAACAGAATTGTGTAAAATGAAAAAAGGAAACTCGCAAACCCAAGAAGAGGACTGACAACAACCTCGGACAACACATTACATCACATTACAGCTGCATAAAAACCCAAGAGCTCCAATTAATTCTGATATGAGATGGAGAAAGAAAAAATTGTTTGGGTGACTTCACCTTCCAAAATCTAAACAGGGATATTTGTATTATTCCTAATTGTGGAAAATAACAAGAATATTTATAATCTTGGCAGTTAGCAATCAACGAAGAGGTATCTGTTATTCCTAGAAACTAAAGAAAAAGTTCCATATTATCATGTACATTATACTGTGATTTTTTTAAAGATACCTTATGTGGAATCTGCAGCTGGAAATGCTACACTAAACAGAACTCCATTTTTTACACTAGTGAAAATAATTTAAGGTAAATTTCCTTTAATTTTTAAAATAAGATTGAGAATGGCAGTAAACCTTGGGATCAAAGTGGGTAACAGCCTTTAATAAGTCACCTAAAAGGTGTTTTTTTTCCTCTTAGCTTTATTTTTGTTTTATTCAATAGGAGAAACCACTATGGATTGTACTGTTTAAAGTATAGTATTGAGGGGCTCCTGGGTAGCTCAGTTGGTTAAGCATCTGCCTTTCGGCTAAAGTTGTGATCTGGGGTCCTGGGATTGAGCCCTGCGTTGTGTCAAGCTCCCTGCTCAGCGGGAATCTGGTCTCCCTCTCTCAAATGAATAAAGAAAATCTTTTAAAAAATCAAAAACAAAAAAAACCAAGAGCTCAACTCTTCAGAGAAGGGCACCTGAAGAACACCAGTCAGGGGAGAGTCTACACAGCAAGCTGAAGAGATGAAACCATTCATTTACTAAAACTGTAAAGTCTATTTTGTGATTAAAATCATAACACATGGGCACCTGAATGGCTCAGTGGGTTAAAGCCTCTGCGTTAGGCTCAGGTCATGATTCCAGCATCCTGAGATCGAGTCCCACATGGGGCTCACTGCACAGCAGGGAGCCTGCTTCCCTCCCTCTCTCTCTCCCTCTCTCTGCCTGCCTCTCTGCCTACTTCTGATCTCTGTCAAAGAAATAAATAAAATCTTTTTTTAAAAAAAGAATTTAAAATAAATAAATAAATAAAATCATAACACTTGTGTAGCCTGGGTTTCGAAGAAGAATGATCTCTGCCTCAAAAACTTTGCCCGATCTAAAAGCAACACTTAACTGAACCTCAAGGTTCTCTCTTCCTCATTTACTCAGGAATAACCTTAGATAATGTCCTAGAATTTTTCAACAGATGTTTTAAAGGCTACAAACATACTGTACACTGGGAAGGCCATTATGATTGACTGGGAATAAGGCTCCTCCAAAAGTTTTCAGTTCCTTTTGGAAAGCAAAGCTAAAGGGCAAGAGATTGGAGATGATATGTTATCCTTATAGAATGAATGTGCTAAGTTATGTGATTGAGCTCCAAGTGTAAGAGAATTTCAGAGAAGGCAGTGTTGAACAGAGGAAGGCTCCGTAGTAAGTGTCTTCACAGAGGAGATAGGTCCCTAGCTGGACCCTAGGGCACTGGGAGCTTTGAGGTAGTAAAAGGGGGAGACTATTTCAAGCAAACACATGCACAGATGCACAGGTAACCAACTACACCGCCCCCATGGCAAGCATTCGGTGAATGGCCACTACAACTCAAGGCAGCTGTGGAACCTTCGGCTCTAGCAGTCCTGGAGTAGATGACCAATACCCTGAGGCTTCTATCTGAAACACCCCAACGGGCCTGAAAGAATGGGCACCAGAGGGGTTGGGGCCCACTTCTGCATGTAGTGCATCTTGCAGTCATACGAGAGAAGAACAATGTGGTCCTTACAGAGGTGAGCACCAGCCTGATTTGGCAGGCAGGAGTCCAGGGGAAGGGCCTCTGATCCAAGCCAAGGTGGGAATGGGCTAAGCTCCAGGTAGAAAAGAAAGAGGCAATAAAACAGCAGCTTCAAAGGATAAACCAAAAGGAACAGAGAGTTGAATCAAAGAGATGAGGCATACCCCAGGGCCTGCAGACCAGAGGTGCCAGTGACAAAACAGCAAAGACCAAAGTGGGGTCTCCTTATACATGTCCTTTATTTTCAGTATGGGCCTGATTCCCTGCCCCTAATACGGGTGGAAGGCATTTGGGAAGGAGGAAGGGGAGGCCTGGTCACCATCCACTTCCAATACTCACCCCATTTTCCCTCCATGACAAAAATCAATAACTTTTGGTGAGTGGAGGTCCAAGTTGGGAGTCTCCATCAGCACCCCTCTCATCTTCCCCAGTCCCTCCCACATATCTCAACCCAACATATCTCCCAACATATCTCTCATATCTGACTCTGTCTACACCTGGGGTAAACCAGTTCCATGCTCCCAGGTAAGAGTTCACTACATGCGAGAGAAGAAGACTGAAACAAAGGCCTTTTGTTGGCTCTTACCAGCTCTTCAAGGAAATTTCTAAAGACCAGAATCACTAAATACAATCTTAAAAAATCTGACATTGGCATAAAAGGACAGATGCTGTAGTATTCCCCTGACTGAGGTTCCTAGAGTGGTCAAATTCACAAAGACAGAAAACAGAATCAACAGGCTGCAGGGGTGGGTGGGGGTGGGGAGGATGCGGAGTTACTCTTTAATGAGCACAAAGTTGTAGGTTAGGAAGATCAAAGTTCTGTAGTTGGAGGGAAGGGATGGTTGCCCAACCATGTGGATATACTTAATATCACTGAAATAACACTTACGATGTTTAAAATGATATATTTTATCTTGTGTCTCTTTGACAGTACTTTTGAGCAGGATTTTGAGGAGGAAGTTAACAGTAATAAAATAGTGCCATGACACATTTGCAGGAAGAACTAGGAAGGTGGTGGGGCCCCTGGGTGGCTCAGTGGGTTAAGCCTCTGCCTTGGGCTCAGGTCATGATCTCAGGGTCCTGGGATCGGGCTCTGCTCAGCAGGGAACCTGCTTCCTCCTCTCTCTCTGCCTGCTTCTCTGCCTACTTATGATTTCTCTCTCTGTCTAATAAATAAATCTTAAAAAAAGAAGAAGAAGAAGAAGAACAACAACAACAACAACAACAACTAGGAAAATGGCAAGCTGGAGTTGAGCTGGGTAGGCCTGTGAGGCGGCCACTGCAGGCGTCCTGATGTGAGATGGCACAGCAGCAATGGGGTGGGGGTGGGGGGAGATGATAGAGGTCAGGTCTGCAGGGCACTTTTAAGAACAAATGGTGGGTGGGACTTCGGGGCAAATGTGTTCCAGAGGTGATGATGGAATATTCCAAGATACCTTGAGGGCTCCTAGTTTGGGAATTTGGGAGACTGCTTGTTTTGGGGGCAATAAAGAGAACACTGTAAAGGAAGAGTCTTTCCTTTTTTTAAGGGGGATGTAGAAAAAAACAGTGAAGGTGAGGTGATTAGAGTCTCTTCTAATATTTTCTTTTTTGAAATGTAGGATTAGAAGACAGTCATATGTGAAGTCATGTCACAGAACCTTAGGGACAGATGGGCTAATGGAATAAAGAAAAGCAAAAGGTTGAGAACTGGGCTTTGTGGGACTACCCACAGTTAGGGCACATGAGGAGGAAAAAAAGATAGAAGTAGTGAGCGTGGCCAAATAGAGGGGCCCGGAAAAGCCACGAGGCAGTGAAAAATGAAACAGAATAAAAGCATATCAAATAGATTGCATGTAAAAAAAAAAAAAAAAGTCAAAATGGATCTCTTCCACACAAAAACCACCTTGCTGATGATACAAGTCCCTGAGGAAATCACCATATTGATGGATCATTTAGAATCACTCCTCCATATCAATTCCCAAGTCTTTTACTGCTATTCAGACACATCCCCTGGTTTCCTATAAAAGTCGAAAGCGTATGAAAAGGGCCATCTAAATAAAATCTTTTCATATGTTTGAAAACTTAAGAAAACAAGTAATGATAGCACTGGAAAAAGGTACTGAGAGACGGTTGGTCACCGCCAGGCTTTTTTTGCAGGTCAAAGCTATGACACAGGCAAAGCTACCCTTGGAGTCAAGATCCTCCCAGGACAAGCCCCCCATCTCTCAGGTGAGGGAGAAGAACATAGGACCCCAAGTCACTGTGCCTCCCAAGATCTGCTCAGTGCTTTATAGTTTGAGCCATAGGTAAATATTTTGCAATTTTTGAAACAATGCTATCTGAAAAATACGGAGGCAACCAACACTGAATTAACTACCACTTCTCCCATCCAAGTACTAACCAGGCCCGACCCTGCTTAGCTTCCAAGATCAGACGAGATCAGGCACGTTCAGGGTGGCATGGCTGTAGTTAACCACTAGTTCTAAACCATTAACCACTAGTTCTAAATCAGGTCATTTTTTTTTTTTTAATCAAATACTCCAACCAACCAGTTTAATAGCTAGCATTCCAAATCACTAACAATTTCCTAGAACTCAAAGACAAAAAGTTGAAAAGGTAAGCTAGAACATTGTCAGTGTGGCTCAAAGCTATCAAGTTAAATTTCAGTTCAAGCAAACCCTATTTGTCCAAAGCTCATGAAAAACGGTGAATTATTACACGAAGTCACAAATACAAATACTAATTCTCTGACTGTTCTGTTTTGGACATCATCCAACACTTGTGGCCATTTGACAGATGTACGTCCAATAGCACTGACAGGCTTTGTAGAACAATTTTGGCTTCCAGGGCTAACAACCTTCTTCTGTGAAAGTAAAGGGAAAAAGCCCAAGTGTGGTCGGAATTTGCTTCAACTCTGAGAAGAGGATTTCAACTCTACAGTTTATTTCCAGACACTCAGAACAGGTTTAGAGAAAATCATATTCTAAGAAGCAGTAAATACCACACTGGTTAAATGCTTATCACCGATGAATATTTACTGGGTAGTAACAGAGCCGTAACTCTTATAACGTAACCACACTACATTCATATGTTTCTGAAGGTACAACTTCATTTTATAAATGTAATTTTTTTTTTTAATTTACTTGACAGACAGAGATCAGAAGTAGGCAGAGAGGAGGCAAGCAGAGAGAGAGAGGAGGAAGAAGGCTCCCTGCAGAGCAGAGAGCCCGATTCGGGGCTCGATCCCGATGCGGGGCTCGATCCTGATGCGGGGCTCGATCCCAGAACGATCCCAGAACGCTGGGATCACGACCTGAGCCGAAGGCAGAGGCTTTAACCCACTGAGCCACCCAGGCGCCCGTATAAACGTAATTTTTAAAGGCATACAAGAGAAGTCCTGCAATCACCACTTTGAAATGAGCCATGCCATCTTGTAAGTTCCCCAACGTGGTAAATGCCTCTTTATCTTGTGTTTAGAAGTCTGACACTCAGGGCGCCTGGGTGGCTCAGTCATTAAAAGTGTCTGCCTTCAGCTCAGGTCATGATCCCAAGGTCCTGGAATCGAGCCCCGAATCGGGCTCCCTGCTTAGCCAGAAGCCTGCTTCTCCCTCTCCCACTCCTCTGCTTCTGTTCCCTCTCTCATTGTCTCTCTCTGTCAAATAAATAAATAAAAATCTTAAAAAAAAAAAAAAAAGAAGAAGAAGAAGAAGTCTGACATTCCTTTAAGCTCTTTTAAAATTCTACCCATCCTAGGAGAACCCCATGCCAACATCTAATAGACTAATATTAATGAAAGATTAGCCTCGGGGTGCCTGGGTGGCTCAGTGGGTTAAAGCCTCTGCCTTCGGCTCAGGTCATGATCTCAGGGTCTTGGGATCGAGCCCGCATCAGGCTCTCTGCTCAGCAGGGAGTCTGCTTCCTCCTCTCTCTGCCTGCCTCTCTGCCTACTTGTGATCTCTGTCTGTCAAATAAAATCTTTAAAAAAAAAAAAGAAAGATTAGCCTCATTTTCTCAGCAACAACAAGGTTCTAGAAGATTTCCTTCTTTTAGAAGAAAGCAAACACTATCTGATAAAAGGAAGATGGATTCCATTGCAGACCTTTGGGCTCTCAGATCTGGAACATTGTAATCTGATTGTATTTATATGGTATTCACCGTGAGGGCAATGCATGGGTAGAGCAGAACAGACAGACCCGGGCTATGAACATCCCTGCCTCAGCAGAGCCGCAGAAAAAAAAAGTAATTCCAAAAGGGACACATGGATTCTCCTATGCATCCCTTTCCCACCCCCACCAAAAATAACCAACCATAAACTTTTAGCACTTCTCAAAGACTTCAAGAGGAGCATAAAGGAGAATGTGTTGCCCTAGCTAAGGACCCTTAAATCAGAGCAATTTCTTTCTTTATAGTTTTATTAAAATATGCAAGCACAGTACTTATAAACAAAGGAGGCATTTCAGTTTTTGCTTAGAAAAATGGGAGCCAATACATTCCTTCTGGGAATTCAGGGTAAAGGCTTTACAAAAAGTGTCCAGATGTGCTTAAAGTCAGTCTGTTCTTTCTTTTAGGGAAGAGTGAAGGGAAAAAAACAAAGGGTGGGAGAGACATTTTATTAAAAATTGAAAAGGTTATTATTAGTTTTTCTTGGCTCCCACTCAAACCTGCCCTCCACTGACAAACCACACAGAAGTACGTGAGATAGGACCTCTGTAGCCTCCCCCAAAGTAGCAGGGAGGCAGGGACGGCTGGTGGCAGCGAGAGCCTCTGGACCTTCTCTCACCTCCAGAACGTCCTACGCGGTAAATGGGTCTACCGGGTGGTAATGAAATGGGGGAGAGACTGTGACAGCCTAAGATCCTCAAGTGAGAATCAAGCACTTTTGTATTAAAGCATAAAATAATCACCCTTGGGGCAAATCCTCATCCCCAACACCCCCCCAAAGAAAGAAAAAAAAAATTCTTTCTTAAACTGAAATGTTTTGTCAACATCACATCCCAGTTTTAACCTGGAAGCTTTGCAGAGATTTGAAGCTTCCTCCGCCCAGTGATTCATTCCCAGAGTCCTTTTCAACCACAGAGATTTAAAGAGGGAGGTTGCTCTGAGATGTTCCTTTGCTTTAAGAGCCGTTGATGCTGGCTCTGGGTACTGAAGGTAGAGGAGCATTTCAAAAAGAGCATAAATAAGGGAGACAGAGAGGCAGGCATATATTGTGAATAAAAAGATAATCCTAATAATAGTTTACATTTTCACGAACCAAAGTTTATATGAGCAGCTAAGCCCCCTTTCAAAGAAGAGGGCAGCTGCTGGTACAGTGGAGGAAAGTGGTATGTCAGATATGTGACCTACCTTCAAGTTTGTTTAACTCAGCTGTCAGCCACCGCTTCCTTCCGCCACCTTTCACCAGGATGGGGGTGGAGGCGGCACCCTTTTTTGAAGTGTTTTGTTTGCAAAGGCATGCAACTGTCTCAGGACTGGAAGCACCTCGTCTCCACAGTTTCTGGGCAATCCTGACGGAGGCCAAGTCACCCTCACCAGGCCCCCTGATGGTGAAAATGGTGACCCCCCTCCATCAGAAAGGCAGCCCTGGGGACGTCCTCCTACTGCCCCCCAGGACTCCCAAGAACACATTCCGGATGAACAGTCTTAGTCCCCGGAGGCTGCCAGGAACCTTACGGGAACGAGGCCGGGAGGCTCAAGGCTGTGCTTACACGGGGACCTGCCATGTCATGAAGACCCTCCAGGCATCACACATTCCCCAAAATGCTGCCCCCACATAAACCCCTTTTTGCCAAAAAGCCTTTGTGTATAGGTTGAATATCTGCCCTCAGCAGAGTAATCTAGTCCTTATTCATAGAACACCTAGAAGGTGCAGAGGGCAGGGCTGGGTCGCGGGGAAGTGTCCAACAGTGACTGAGATGGGGGCTGAGGGCCCCAGGAAGTGACATTCAGGCAGAAGTGACACATCTGTGTGACTTGTGTGAAGGGGCACCTTTTGGATGTAGCCAGGGTCACATTTCCAAATTAGAACAGTGTTACATCTCCAGCCACTTATTTGGAGTTAAATGTATCCGTACCTACAGAAGCAGGAGGTACGTGGGAACAGGAGAGAGGGTCCCTGCCATTTTTCTCCTTTTCAATTTGGATACGAAGCCCGTCTCAAGATGCGTTCACCCAGGCAAGAGCTTTCTGCAAAGGCTGAAGCTTCAGCCAGCCACAGGCAGAACAAGGGGTAGAACCCAAGCAAAAAGTGAACCGCAAGGAGGCCACCGCCTCCCTTGCCCAGTCTCAACCTCAGCTCAGCAGTGTGGCTCATGGGAGTACACTCAGTGAATGGCCAGCTGGTGGCTCTGGGGAGACCCTCAAATGATCTTGCAAACATACAAGCATGCCCATCGTTCTTCTGGCAGAGCACCACAAACCACAGGCCACAGAAAAGAGACCACCATTTATGGGGTATTGGCAAAGGTTCAGAGAAGGTGTTCATACCAGGCTTTCTCAGAGGGAGGGTCCTTCATGTTACAAGCTGCATGTACCACGCACATCTCAGACCTTCCCATGGGGGATGAAGACACTGCTTGCTCTGCCCCTTTTGCAGCTGGAATCTCTGGTTTAAAACCACCCAGTCCCGGGGGGCGCCTGGGTGGTTCAGTCAGTTAAGCCTCTGGCTTCAGCTCAGGTCATGATCTTAGGATCTTGGGATCAAGCCCCACATCAGGTTCCCTGCTCAGCATTGAGTCTGTTTCTCCCTCTTCCTCTGCCCCTCTGCCTGCTCATGCTCTTTTGCTCACTCTTTCAAATAAATATCTAAAAGACAAACAAACAAACAAACCACCCAGTCCCTTCCAGAGCAACCTGTCATCACTCCTATCTAAGCTCGGGACTTCCAGGGGGTGTGACCGCTGAGAGAAGACTCTCCCTCCCGTCAGCCTTCTCAGCACACACAAGCTGTGGGCCCTGCTGGTCTCTGAATGGGTGACCTCTTCCCAAGCCTCTCACGGTCCCTTACTCATCTGGCCTGTGTCACAGACCCCTCTACAGGTGCCAGTCCTCTTGACAGCCAGTCGGGCATTGCTGTCTCCGCTCCTGCACATCAGAAGACACCAGTGCGAGCCTTCACCTTATCTTCTGAAAAGGAAGTCTCTGCTTTGATCTTCTCTCTCTACCCACCCATATATGCTAAGTCCAGGTCCTCCGCTCTGTCCATTCTTATGAACATGAAGGGGTTGCTTTTAGGGAGTTCTTCCAGAAACATTCTTAGGGACCCTCACCGGGGGCTCACCTCACCTGGGCAGGTGGCAGTCACTCAGGATGACAGCTCCTGGACCCCAAGGGAAACCCGGGAGACAGCAACCCCTGGGTGAGGAGTTAGGGTGTCTGAGTGTCACAAATCCTAACCACCTTAGTGTTCTTAATAAGACAGCCTGGTGCAAAAGGGAGTGCAAGGAAAACAACCAAAAAAGTTAATCTCTCTGCTCTGCAATTACTCACATGCAGATTATCTGCCAAACTACTTCTTATCTCTGATCAATCTTCATCTGCAGCTGCCTTTCTCCTATCCCTGCTACCACCTAGCACATATCCCGAATCCTCTCCTTCCGACAGTCGGTGACAGAGTGGTCCAGGCCTCTAGGACTGTCAACACCCCGATGTAACTCATGAGCTCATGGGGAGTCTGAGGCAGTGCCCTTGTTTATGGATTCAGTGATTGATTAGGCCCTAAAAGCTCCTGGCCCAGAAGACTATATGCAGTGTAATGTTAAAAAAACAAGTGATGCGAAGAGGCCTCTGGCCATGTGAATAAGCTGGACAAGTGCACGGGAAATGCTGAGGATGAAAGCAGATAGAGGCAGTTCAGATAAACCCCAAAGGCAAAAATCAACCATAACCAGCAGAGTGGACAGGGCACATTTTGTAAAAAATAAAGTCATCTGGTGTGGATTTTTTTTTTCTTTTGGTTTGCCTCTCTCTCTCTTTTTTTTTTTTTCAAGTTTTTATTCAAATTAGAGCAAGTTAACGTACAGTGTCCCACTAGTTTCAGGTGTACGATAGAGTGATTTCACACTTCATACATCGCCTGGTGCTTATCCCAAGTGCACTCTTAGGTCAGAATTTTTTTTTTTAATTCAAAACCTAGGTGAAAGACAATTAGTTCGTGTTATTAGAGAAAGATCTGCACCATGGCCACAGGCTGGTATCTTCTCTAGAGAGATCAAACACAGGCACCCGGCTGTGCATGAGGCAAGAGTCCTGGTGGAAACCAAAGTGACCACACTCAGTGAGGAAATGGAATGGGTAGGAGAGAAAAACTGCTCCCTCTGAATGAAAGGCTCAAGTTATCTCAATAGAAATAACTGTCCGATTCTTACAAATTCTAGTCTGAATGTCCCATTTGACAGGTAAATAAACTGAGAGTCAGCGGGATCTTGTGCCCTGCCCAAATCACATGCAGCTGGCCTGGGACGCCCTCATCTTGCAGGTCACACTGATGTAAATGAGACAGTTTAACGGTGGCTTCTAGCCCACAATCAGAATTTATGAGAACTCCAATAAAACAGGATTGATTTTTTTTTTTTTAAGGAGGAAATATGTGATCGATTCAAAACTGACCTTGGAAAATATATAAATGAGGAAACCTTTTACTAGCCATATTACTGATACAAATAGAATTTCCACCATAATGCTTAAATTCAACTATTTTCATAATATGTTATTAAGTCCAGAAAGAATCAATATTATTTTAAAACCCTCTTGTTGGGACACCTGGGTGGCTCAGTGGGTTAAGCTGCTGCCTTCGGCTCAGGTCACGATCCTAGGGTCCTGGGATCGAGTCCCACATCGGGCTCTCTGCTAGGCAGGGAGCCTGCTTCTCCCCTCTCCTCTCTGCCTATTTGTGTGATCTCTGTCTGTCAAATAAATAAATAAAAAATCTTAAAAAAAAAAAAAA
>RCUC01016435.1:0-14515 GCA_003697995.1 Taxidea taxus jeffersonii
GGGGGGGGAAATGACTCAGTCATTCAGACTGTTTATACAAGTCGTTGATAAATTTTCAAGTCACCGCTTAGAATGAATTTGGGAAAGTGCTCCTAAATATAGACTCTGCCACTTAAAATTTTTAGTCACTGATGACAGCGTGAATATCAACAAAATCTGGGGGTAAACCTATAAGGTGATGGTGACACATGATGAGCTGGCAATGACTTTTTTCTTCATTTTCTCTAATTTTCTGTGGTTCCTTTGAAGAAGAATTGTGCAATACACTCTTTGTATAATGAAACTTCACCTATTGTGTAATGAAATATCCAGTGTAGATAGATCTATTTTTTTTTAAATAAGTATGGCCTTGCAATGCCCCAAATCTTTTTTGCACATAGTAATGAATGGGTGGTGAGCCATTAGTCTGATTCCTCTCTGAAAGATCCAAGCCTAAAGCTAACCTCATGTTGAGAAACAGAAGCTCCTTACAGTGTAGGAGCAAGCTGAGTGATTTGTGGAGACGACAGTGTTTTCCTTCCTTCATTCATCAGCATACAAAACCTGTCCCAGCACCTTTTACTGGTTTCAATTTTATTTTTCTTGTGCTGAGTGATGATGGCACATTTGCTCTGTTCGAATTAATTCAAGATCTCATGGCTGACTCATTTAGTGAATATCTTCCAAATGGCTCCACTCCCACAAAGAACCTCATATTTTCACATTAATAATCCTGATCTTCTGCTTGATTTCTATCGTTGCATATATTGTGAGAAACTGGACATCAATTGAATGAGGTACTAGGATGAGAGTGTCTTGAAGTTCTGTTAAGGAAATGTTTCACCTCTGACCAATGAAATGAGCCTCAAAGTCCCTGTGAGTTCATTATGATTTTCAACACACTCTTCATTATCCTGACGCTTTTTAGGTTGGTAGCCTTTTTGTCTTAACTGAGCTCACCTTAAAACTACTGTTGTCTGGGGGCACCTGGGTGGCTCAGTGGGTTAAAGCCTCTGCCTTCGGCTCAGGTCATGATCCCAGGGTCTTGGGATCGAGCCTCACATGGGGCTCTCTGCCACGCAGGGACCCTGCTTCCTCCTCACTCTCTGCTTGCTTCTCTGCCTACTTGTGTTCTCTGTCAATAAATACATAAAATCGGGATGCCTGGGTGGCTCAGTTGGTTAAGTGGCTGCCTTCGGCTCAGGTCATGATCCCAGCATCCTGGGATCGAGTCCCACATCGGGCTCCTTGCTCGGCAGGGAGCCTGCTTCTCCCTCTGCCTCTGCCTGCCTCTCTGTCTGCCTGTGCTCGCTCGCTCTCTCTCTAACAAATAAATAAATAAAATCTTTTAAAAAAATAAAAATAAAACATAAAATCTTAAAAACAAAAAACTACTGTTGTCTGGAAATCTAGTATAAAATTTTTCTACAAACTTCCCCTTCCCAAAACACATTGAGAAAGAGCCAAGTGAATTTCAAAATATGAATTTAGAGGTTCTGAAGCCTGCAAATGGTCCTCAACAAGGAACTTCTCAGGAAATATTGGAGTGGCACCAGCTTTCATCACTAGCAGCTTGGACGTTCCTGACTTTATTCTTTGAAAACCTATGCTCACTCATCCGAAATGGCAAATCTGTTAATTTCAAAAACTTACAGATTCTAAAAGCATTAACATGGTTTCTTAGCATATTCAGAACTGGATTTGATTAGCAGAAAACTGGTTTTCCCCCTTCCTTAGGAATCTGTCATACCATGTAATGGCCTAAACCTCTCTGGAGCTGTAAAGTTGACAGGATTAAGTCCTCATCTCATTTATAGAAGACTCCCAGCCTGGCCATGTGGATCTGAAATTCTAGAGGGCTTTAACAACACAAGTTCATTGTCCTTTGAAAGGAAGACTTGGTAGTTTTACTTAGTAGAATACCTATTGCACGTGTGTGTGAATTATGCAAGGGGTGAGTTGAAGAATGTTGGACAACTCAGTCAATTGTGTCCCAAGTGACTACTAATTCATTCTAGGCCAGTACCAAAAATATTTCAGATTTTTAAAGGAGTCTCTCAAGGAGTTGGGAACAGAAAAGGATTATGGAAATATTTATAGTAGGCATAAACTTGCACATAGACTCAAAGTACTTTAAGTAAGCTTGTTGCAATTATTTTAGAGAACTGGAATAAGGAATTATTTGTTGTAGCCACGGTTTAACTCCTGCTGAAACATGATCGTTGTTTCAATGTCTCTTGTTTAGCTCCTGGTTTTCACCCCTTAAATCTAACCTTCCCTAGACTGGGATTACAGCAGGGATGACCAGGATATCCTTGAAGACAATGATACTGTGTGTGGAGAGTATGTATGGACAGCAGGGAATCCTTCATGTCAACAACTGAAATGGTGTCTTCTGTGCTGTTCCAGAATAACTTTTCTACTCGGACGCTGCTGGGCTTAGTTCCCAAGACCCTAAATGGATTTTACCTTTTTTTGTAATATTTGAAGTTGGAGGGAAAAGCTTCCATAGCTGAGAAGTTCAGCGGACCAGGAGAACATTTCACCCTTGTGAGAGGTCTTAGGAGTTGTGATTCAAATGAGATTGCCCCCTTAACTGACTGGCACTCCCTTTCAGTCCTTGGGGAGTTGGTGGGGAAAGACTCCATAGGAGCCTTAGTTGCTAACCAGAGAAATGCCCATTGTTTCCTTGTGGATCCCTGACACTGTGTTCTCTGCCATGTGGCTAGCAGGCATGGCCTTGGTCATGGGTCTTTTTCCTCAGCTCTACTGAGAAGTTGGGAGATGGGGGCATGGATTGAAGATGCCCCAAGTTGGATGAGGAACTTGAGAACATTGTGGCAGCAGGAGGCATGGGGGATAACATGGAAGGACCAGCTCTTTGACACATGGGTGGTTCAGGAGCCACAGATAGGTCAGACTTAAGGGACAAATGGGGCTTACAGCATCCTTCCTACACATCAGTTTAGGAAATCTCAAAGCCACGCTCGTAATCTGAACTGGATAATGAAATTCCTTGGCTCTGCCTGTACTCAGTAGAAGTCCATCAGTCAGAAACCATAGAGCCAGCGGATTGTCCATTCCAAAGTGGTACTTGAAAGTCTCAGGGAAGAGCAAAGGGAGGTTTGGAGAATGAGTTTGGTTTCCTTCTTCCTTCTTCCTTTTTCTTTTGTTTTGTAGAATAGTGTTCTTTTGGTTTATTTCGACTGAAGGAATTTAAGTCTGGTTTTTGTTTTACTTTTGTTTTGGGCAGATGACTAAGAAGGAAGGCAAGGAGGACACAGAGTTAGGCTTCAACAAGCTCTCAATGATCTATGATGATCTCTTGGAGGTGATTTGCATGATTTGAGGTTTTGAAGGCAGCTTAGCTGGGTCCAGGGCGTGTTCCTGGAGGGAACTGGTCTGAGTGTAAACTTGTCTTTGTGTATGTTGGTGACTGTATTTTAGAGTCCAAATATCAACAAGGCATTCCGCTGAGAGCATCCTTTTTGGATCTTGAGACTTCAGAAGCCAAAAGAGGTCCTCTCTTCCTCCTTTTGTAGTTCTTTCTAGAGATAAGCGCATCAAAATTTTTTTTTTTTAAGCTAAGAGCATGGACACTACTCAGTCCTGTTCTGCTTTTCAAATACTTCATTCTCACTGAAGGTGGTCACTAAGGTGGTCACTGCTTTTGTAGTGCTTACAGATGTGTAGACTTGACTTTCCGTTAAGAAAGCGAGTCGGTCGATCCGCCTCCCTTACCATCGTCGTCCGGGGAACAGCAGTTGCCAGTATTTGCCAAGCGTGTGCTCTGAGTCGGGCAGCGCTCCATGCTGTCCTTGATTCAACAGCCTAGTGGCATCTGGTTCCCAGGAGAGGTGTGAGGTCTGTTTTCCCACAGCCTTGCTTCAGAGGCTTCACATTCTGAGTCTTTACCTCCTCTCCTGTCAGCCACTTCCATGTTCTAGGAGTTGAGAGCTCTGGCGTCTGCGGCTGCTTCCTGCATGGAATGCCACCCCTCCCCTGCTCTCAGCCTGGCTAGTGCCTCTTGGCTGTTCAGCCTGGGCGTTTTCTCCTGTCCCTTTGCCCTTTTGTCCTGAACTTTCCAGTGTTTCTGCTATATGTATCTGTTACAGCTGCCCAGTGTTTGATGCCTTCACTCGATCCTCTGGCTTTTAGGGTAGAGACCAAGTCTTACCTCCTGCGTCTCGTAGGCTTGGTGCACAGGATACAATAGGTAAGATCAGGTTGTTACTTGAGGGGGGTATATATTTTTCTATCCCCACCAACTAGTGTGGTGCCTTGCAGGTTTTGTGGGTTCTTCAGACACGTCTTGTTCTATGATAGCATCCTAGGGATCTTAGAGATTATAGAGATCTGATACATTGGAGACTGTCTAAACATGCCCAACGATTCTGTCAACTGTGTCCTTCCACTCATGCAGAAACTCATTTTGCTTCCGCAGATATGCTCACTATGAGTAAAAGACCTTACAAAGCCTAGCACCAGCTAGCCCAGGGCATGCAGAAAAACCCCTGCATGACTACCTTGGTGTGTTTTGTTTTGCTCAGCCTTTGTGTTTCACACAGGGCAATCTGTTCCCATTGCAGTGGCATGGAGTAGATCTTAGAAGAAGCAGTGACTGAGCAATAATAGTGCAAACCCAGAACAAAGGAAGCAGTGGCTTGCTCCTTTTGGACTTGTTTTTCATGCCTGGTAAATAACCACACAACCAGCTTTCTGGATGCAAAGAGATCTCCTTACATTCCATAAGTAATAAGTCATGACTTAATGAGGCATATTGTCTATTTAGTGAAAGCATAGTGTTTGTTACCAGTAAATTCATTAAGAAGAAGCACTTTTCCAATAAAGCCCATTTAATTTCTCAAAGTATTTGTGCTCTGCACTGTGCTGGCCACAGGGAGAGCGACTGAAATGGACAAGCTAAGGACGGGCTTTTAATTCCACGGGAATAACAGACAAGGGAACAACCTATAATCAAGAAGGGAAACCATGATCAATGCCACCAGAGAGGTCAAACCAAAGTGGTTTGGAGCCACAGAACAGAAACTGAGGAGGTAATATTTGAATCTGGTCTTAAAGCCTGGATGCATTTCGTACAAGTGGCCCTGTAAGGAGAAGGGCATTGCAGGACAGAGGGAGCTACGTGAGCAAAGAGCAGAGGCAGAGAGGTTGGAGGATCTAGAATAGTGAAAGAGGTCAATGCAGCTGAAGTGTAAGGAATGTGGGAGGGAAGACGGGAGGGCTTGATGCCTTCCCCCAAACATGACCTGATGAGGGATGGTTTTTCCCTGATCTAGGGCTTTCCACTGCTCCATGGCTGCTCCTTGCTCCTTGGGCATGCCTTAATGTATTCACGCAATGATTTTTCTCTCATTTCTTCTTTCTATCCCATCGAGGTCTTCTGCAAATCTTCTAATTTTAGATCACTCAATGTGATTTTTCTTCTGTATGGGTGACTCAGTGTACCCTTTACAAAAGTAATTCCCCACTTGCAGACTATCTCATAACCAAAGAATGTAAGATCTCATCACATCACACGTTTGTAAAGTGGCGGTTTTCATCATATGCATTCATGACACCCCAAAGGTCCATCTGTAAAGCCTCCTCTAGAAGAAACGAATATATCCCAGACACTAGGAGAACAGGAAAGGAGTCTCCTTTTAGTAGCAGTGTTTATCTTCCCATCTTGATGTTCCTACAATGTGTTCTTGACTTTATAGCACAGTTGCAGCTTTTCGGAGGAGAAGACCAACTGGAATTAGGAGGGCAGACTTTTGGGAAAGTGCCCAAATTCAACATCATGTTGGATCTGTGGTATTTATTGAGCAAGACCGTGGATAATTAGTCTCGGTATAACACGCATTGTGCAAGAACATGAGGAAGGATGGAGAAAGGTTTCCCAGTTTTGCTGGCTACTTAAAGCCTAACACAGGAGGAGGATAAAAGGAAGAGAGGGTGTGAGATGACCCAAGCCTTGGAAAAAGCACTTGATGACCTCCTGTCACCTTATTTCACCAGAGGAAATGGTCCATCTTAGATATATTTGACCAAAAAGTTCATGCTCTGTGCCACTAACCTCTTCTCTGATTTTACTCTGCCCTCATCTTGCAGTTACTGTCTTACTTACCTTTCCCAGTAGATTAACTCTTCATATACCTCGTGGTACCTAGAGTAAGTCTCGTGTCATCTTAAAGGTTCAATAAATAGTTCCTGAAGAGGATTCGCCTTGACAGAAAATTGATTTTATTCAATGTATATCTACTGAGAAAGCAGACTTATGAATGTTTAATACCCCTTGATTATCATACACTTACTTAAGCAGAAGTATAAGACCCATGCCAAAACCGAACATAAATGATTTATTATGCACCACTTAACATTCTCCGAGCCACGGTTTTTCTTCATTATGAATTGAGTGTTGACAGTAATACAGTATTTCTGTTCTTTTTGCTTATATACAGAAAGCCTCTGAAATAGGTACCTGTTCTCTTTTCTGAATAGTCCGAAATATGGAGAGACCTTTATGTTACTTAGGTGTCTGTATCATGGCTGGGGGATAATCCTGTACTTTCCAGGTTGGCTGTATAATTAAGATCATGGTAGCTATAAAGCTGGCCCTGAAACCATCCCCACAGATTGCCATAATCTCCCCAGTTATCAAACGATTTCTATATTTTTTTTTTATTTCTAATCTTAAAGACAACCATCACAGAACTGGCGTTTTTGAGACCCACACAGGTGATCTTCTTATGTATTTTATTCATGATGCAACTGCAGTACTTTCAGAGAAGAAAAATACTTCCGAAGCCGAAAGTTTTCTATGGTCTTCAATAAATAAAACCTTGATTTCTGTTGATGGAGAAGGTGCCAGTGACTTTCGAAGCTCCACTTTCCATACGGATATGCACCTGCCTACCTTATTAAAAATAAATTGCCTTTCTGTTCTTGTTTCAGGGCCTGGTACGAAGGTTGGAAGTAGATGGGGGCAGTTCTCTTCTATGGGGCAGAGGCAAATAGTGGATTTCGGGGAGATCTTAATTGACCCATTAACTGAATTGAGCATGTGAATTCATTGTAGGGAGCTTGTCAAGGTCTAATAAGAGCCATTGAGTTTGAAGGCCTGAGCCAGCAGGAACTGGGGGAGAAAGGAAAGGATGTTAAAGGAGTGGTGGACAAGCTATACTTTGGGGGAGGTGAACTTGGGGAGCCTGTCCTCTTTGACCCATTTTCTTGAAGAGGGCAGATGGGGGCACCCTCAACCAGTGAACTCATATGCATTTCTCCTCGCCTGAAGAAATTACCCTTGGCTCCGTATGCCCGATGATCAAAAAGATATGCGTGATCCAAGTCAGGCTTAAAAAACACTTCTTGGTGAGCAGAATTTTTAATTAAACCATTGTCTAAATATTCAATGATCTGAGAAGCACGTTGGGGACCTTTCCTTCCATGCTGTCTTTTACAGAACAATAATTGTCAGGTCCATGATCTCTTCCGCTTGCCCTCTTCCCTGCCCCCTGCCTGTTTGTGGATAATTTTGTCAGGGCAAGGCTGAAATCTCTTGAAAACATTATTTTCAGGGGGCCAGAAGTAAAGCCTGTTTAACTGGCCCCAGTTTGCAAGCAATTTGGAAGTTTAAGCTTTTAACAGTGCTCCGCTGAATTAAAACACACATGCGGGCACATGTGCACACACACATATACACCCCAGACCTGACTTCTCTAAGGGAAACCACGTGGATCCTAGAGGACTCTGTGGAAGTCAATGTTGGGAAGTAAAAGGAAACCCGTTGAGTTGAGCAGAAGTGCCTGGGCCATTGGCCAAGAATTCCCTAGCTTGGAACCTGAGCTTAGAAAAAGCCCATAACCTAGATGTCCATCAACAGATGACTGGATAAAGAAGACATGGTATATATATATACACACACACACATATATATATACAATGGAATACTAGGCAGCCATCAAAAGAAATGAAATCTTGCCATTTGTGACAACATGGATGGAACTAGAGGGTATTATGCTTAGCGAAATAAGTCAGTCGGAGAAAGACAACTATCATATGATCTCCCTGATATGAGGAAGTGGAGATGCAACAGGGGTGGGGGTTAAGAGGGTAGGACAAGAAAAAATGAAACAAGATGGGATCGGGAGGGAGACAAACCAAAAGAGACTCTTAATGTCATAAAACAGAGGGGGGCGGGAGGGAGGGATGTTGGGGTTACATATGTTTAAATAAAAATTTTTAAAAAATGGCAAAATCAAAAAGAAAAGAAAAAAAGCCCATGGTCACAGTGGTAGATAAAAGACTTGATGAAAGTGTGTGGAGACAGGTGAAAAATTATGGTCTGGAAGCCAGAGGCGGGCGGGTGACAAACACATCCAGTAAAAGCGATGGCTGTACTTAAAATAATAGTTAAACGTTTTAAATTCCAAAGTTTCAGAAATTTGGGGCTTTGCTCTTTCTGAACCCATTGTGCATGCTTTGCTCAGACCTTTCAGAATCTGTTCAGCTTGCTGCGATGGTAAGTCCTAGTTTTACGGCAAATCAGGTAGAATGGCTTCAGAAGGTTTTTTTTCTCTCGTGGTTAAAGAACTATTTGGCTTAAATAAAAGGAGTCCCCTTGGGGTCAGAGCACCTAGTTGTGGGTCTCCTAAAACCAGGTTTGAATCTGAGCTATGCCCCAAGTTCTCAGTGTTCACATTGCCTTGGGAATGGAGACACCACCGGTTTGCAACACAGAAACAGTCTGTGCTCACACACATGCAGGGATCATTTGAAACGCCTTGTGGAAAGTTCTTGTTCAGAAGGAGCTGAGTTTACTGCATACTAACCTTACATATGCCCTTGAGAGGTATCCCACGGGACAGCAAGTTCCCTGTATCTCAAGAACACCGTACAGGTGCCATTCTCCTTCACAGGAAGTAACTGACATAGGGAGATAATGGGCAGACTGTCCCGATCAGTCAGTATCATGAACTCAGCACTCTGGGATGTCCCAGCTAGCCACCCGATAGCATTTCTGTCAGAAGGGGTGTTTTTAAAAATGAGGTTCATATAATTTGGGTGTTTCTTTTTTTTAAAGATTTTATTTATTTGACAGATCACAAGTAGGCAGAGAGGCAGGCAGAGAGAGCGAGAGAGAGGAGGAAGCAGGCTCCCAGCCGAGCAGAGTCCTATGTGGGGCTCGATCCCAGGACCCCGAGATCATGACCTGAGCCGAAGGCAGAGGCTTAACCCACTGAGCCACCCAGGCACCCCTTGGGTGTTTCTTCTATGGAATTCTATGCATTTGATTTAAATGCTGTAGCTGATTGGGCATTTTGAAAATCTAGGCTCAATTATTGTCCATTCTGATGACTCCTGACTTGTGGCAAATCCCTAGGCATGTTTATTTCCTGTTTTCATTCATAGTATATGGAACACTGCCTTCTAGAAGGGAAGATGTTTATGGAAAGATCCATGTGAACACGCCTTTCAAAAATACTAAGTTGCATGCAGGTAGAAAATACTCATATTGAGCCTCGTGGTTTGTTGGTTTTGGAGTGAAGGGAGCAGCTAGAAGTCTGGGGCTTGCTGTCTAGGCTGGCCCAGATCATCGGACCCAGAGAAAGTCCCCATCTCTCGGTTTTAGTTTCCTAATCTAAAAATAGACTTTGGCTGGCTGGCTCCCTGTTCTTGTCACATATATCAGTCTGGTCTACCCCACTGATCCTTGACTGGCACCTTTCTCCTCAGAGCCAGTGGGAGGTGGCCGATGGGCTTCGGTCAGAGCTGTGCGTTACCTGTAACTCTGATATTTTATCGTTCAGCTTCTGTTGACTAGAAATCGGCCCAAGGGAAGGCCAGGGCACACATGCTAAGTGCTGGGGTTCCTCTAATGAGGTCTGAGCTTTGTACTTACATGGGAGGATCTTGTGAAGATTGTTCTATGGTCCCAAGATTCCCTCCTAAAACAGCAGAAGAGGTGTTTGTGGGGAGGAAAGACCCCTGAGTAGAACTGAAACTTTTATTTTTCCCCCCTCCCCATTATTAAAGGTAATTCCCTGAGGCTGACTTCAGCGAGATGTTGATGAGATTAAAGCAACTGAGGTTGGATAAATGATGAATAAACTTGGGGGCCTTGATGTCCTCCCTTGAACCTGTGCATACAGCCCACAAACCAGAGGGCAGATTTTCTGGTGAAAAGTGGCTCTTTGGGGGCGCAGGACGATGTCTTGAAAGTCCCCACCCAAGACCCGGCACATAGCAAATGCCTAAAACTTTGTTGTTAAATTCAGCTGAGAACTTTAACGTCCTTTGTCTCTGAACAGATGTTGGAGAGGAAAAAGCTCTATGCGGAGGCTGAAGCCTGTAAGATCTGAAATGTGGATAGTGGCCGTGTGTGTGAGACTTCAGTAATTATCAACAGAAAGAGCTACCCACTGCACCTTACTGTGTGTGAGAATCTGCTGGGGGCCTCATTTATTTATTTATTTATTTATAAAAGATTATTTATTTATTTATTTGACAGAGAGATCACAAGGGGGGGGGGGGGGGGGGAAGCAGACTCCCCGCTGAGCAGAGAGCCCGATGTGGGACTTGATCCCAGGACCCCGAGATCATGACCTGAGCGGAAGGCAGAGGCTTAACTCACTGAGCCACCCAGGTGCCCCTGGGGGCCTCATTTAAAAATGCATCTCTAGGGACGCCTGGGTGGCTCAGTTGGTTAAGCGGCTGCCTTCGGCTCAGGTCATGATCCCAGCGTCCTGGGATCGAGTCCCACATCAGGCTTCTTGCTCGGCAGGGAGCCTGCTTCTCCCTCTTCCTCTTCCTGCCTCTCTGTCTACCTGTGCTCGCTCTCTAATAAATAAATTAAAAAAAAATGCATCTCTGGCATCTGAGATTCTGACCGTGTGTCTGGTTGAGACCCAGGGATCTGCACTGACCTAGGGTCTGTGGACCAGATGTGGAGGAAGCTGGGTTGTCAGTCTGAAGTCTAGATGTGCACGTGCAGCTCCTTGGGAATTGCAAAACTAGACCTCTAACTGAAACCACCTAAGAGGTGCGTGTGTGCGCACGCATGTGTATTGTTTATCTAAATGCTAAGTCTTATTTTTTTAAAGATTTTATTTATTTATTTGACAGAGATCACAAGTAGGTAGAGAGGCAGGCAGTGTGAGAGAGGGAAGCAGACTCTCCGGTGAGCAGAGAGCCCGATGCGGGGCTCGATCCCAGGATCCTGAGACCATGACCTGAGCTGAAGGCAGAGGCTTAACCCACTGAGCCACCCAGGCACCCCCTAAGTCTATTTAAGAGACCATTTCACAGCCAAATTCTTAGTTGTTTGGGTGGTACTGGTGAGTCACTAATTCTTTCAAACATAAGCAGAGACATATTTATAGTTTCTCCTGAGGTGATATTCTGCCACACTCTTAAATTTTGAGCTGGATCTTTGTCACTTTTTTGTTAGATGCATTCTTAACATGCCCTGAAATCCCTTTTTTTCTTTTTTTTTTTTTAAGCCAGAGCCCATGTAAGTACAGTGACCCTTGAACAAGGCAGGAATTGGGATGCTGACCCCTGCACAGTTGAAAAATCCAAGTATAACTTTGGACTCCTCAGAAACTTAATAGCCTGTTGATTGGACGCCTCACTGAGAAGTCATTTAACATGTACGTTAACTTGTTTCTTGTGTGTCTCATGTGCTGTATTCTTACAATAAAGTAATAGAAAGGAAAGCAGTAATTAAAAAACTCAAGGTCCATCTGCAGTACTGTATTCATAAAAAACCAAAATCACATAGAAGTGGGCCCACATGGTTCAGACCCGTGCTATTCAAGGGTCAGCTGTCTATTCTTAGGGGAACTCTACAGAGAAAATGACTAAGAAATGGGTGGGTGAGCCAAGATGCAGTCCTCACCGTCCCCTGTCACAGGGAGAAATTAGCAGTAACCAGGATGGCTCCTGACGGCTCTCTGAAAGGGTCACGTTGGCTGTTGGTATTGCTCTTGTCTTTGAGGGAATAACTGGACGGCCACCCCGGAGCAGCCAAACCAGCTAGTGCTGTGGATGCCATGGACATCCAGCCTCCCGTGGTCGTGGACCATTTCTGTGCTGCGATGGGTTAGGTTATCTTGTGGTTGGTAACCGATCCAGCACTCCAGACTCGGATGTAGATTAGATGCTAAAACCCTGAGGACCATTTAATCAGCTGACCCCGGCCTTTAAGCATCCCTTGGAGTTCACCAGGAGACCAGTGTGTCATGGATTAGTGGCGTTGTTTCCAGGGCTGGGGGCCGGGGCCAGGCTGCTGCACTGGGGAGGCCAGCCCCTCCCTCGCCTCTCCCCTCCTGTGCTAGGTGCCTGTCCTTGAGCTCCCTGGGGACAGTGCTACCCTCGCTGGTGCTGCAGGTCTGTCTTTGCTGGAGGAGGGGGTTCTGTGCTCCCTCGGGGGAGGCCGGAGTCCCAGCTCACTGCTTCCTCCTGAGCCTTTCCATCTGGTCCAGCTGGTCCTTCCTCTCCCCTCCAGCTCACCCCACCTGATCTAGCATCCTCACCCCATGGTCCGCCCACCACCTGCTGTTCTGTGTGCAGCGTTAGCGTCCCCCGTGGAGGCGTGCTGAGGTCTTTGTCCACAGAAAGGACCACAGGCCTGATTCTCCGGAATCTGTTGTTCTCAAGGTCATGAGGGTGTCGCCTCTCACCTCTGCTCTCCATAGGCCCATTGCTTGTTACCATGGCACCAGTCCAGCCTAGAGGACCCGCCACTGTCTGATTTCCCACCCTGTCCTCCAGTACCCCCTGCGCCTCGGCTCCCGGAATTAAGCAAAGAAGTCTAGGTTGATGATGTAAAAGGGGCTGGATTCCAGGGCCCGTGGGGATTCCTGGTCTGTGGTCCTGGTCTTCAGGGAAGTAATTACATTTGCAATGACATTATAATCACTGTTTTACTGGGTGTGTGCCAAGGGCTGGCACTTGCCAGGTAGGTTCCTGCTGTGGCGTTCTTCACAGATATGGCCTCGAGGCAAGTATGGCTTCACAGAGGTGTTACCATGGAATGGAGACGTTGGCCTTAGCCACGCGCTCTGCGGGGCACTTCGCAGCGGAGGTTCTGGGAGGACTGGGGTGCGGAGAGGAGCGGGAGCAGCACGCGGTCGTTCCTAGTCCTCGCTGAAAGCCCTTCTGAAAAAGAATGCCCAGATCTGGTTAGTGAATATTTACTGCCCGCTCACCTGGAGACACCTGAATTTCCAAAGCCTTGAAGGGCGCCGGCCTTTCACAACAGGCAGCCTTTCCGTCTGACTTGCTGGCTGAAGACAGATGATGGTCCTGGGGCTGCATGGCGATGGGTGGCTGGTGTTGCCCTGGGCTGCTGCCTTTGCAATGGAGCCGGTGGTGCTTCTAGCCGGTGTCCCTGCTTGTCTGCATTTTGCCCTCTTAGCTGATGACTTCTTGGCGAAGCGTGTTTCCACCTCTGGGAAAAGCATCCCGTGTCTCCTGCATTCCAAATGTTCGGCGTAAGTCACACGTTCTTTCAACAGGTTGTGCTGTTAAAGCTATGGGGGCCGTTCCGGCACGTTCGTGTCTCTGCCTCCTCCTTTTCCCTTGGGGCTTCTTTTATCCTCCAGGTCATCTGCCAGGGAAATGCTAAATTGGAAGGGAAGAGCTGCCGAGGCTCCGAGGAGGTCTGGCAAGTCTCACCGTCCCCGGCATCTCAGGCTCGCCTGGCTGGTCAGAACCATGCGGACCCAGCAGGATGCCTAACCCTCCGCTGTAAAGGTGGGGGGCGGATGCTCTGAAGGTCCAGTGAGGCCACTGCTACAGAGGGGCAGGGGCGCTTGTAAGCGTGAAGCGTGATCTGCGCGGAGATGCCCTTGTGTGTTCCGTGCACATGTCCGGATGTTGGGCGCAGGGCTGCATGTGCCAGCTGTCCTCGGGGCACCATCCCGGACTGGCAGCCTCAGTCTGATGTGTCGGCCCATGGGCCCCACTGGAACCCACTGAATCAGAGTACCTGGGGCCTAGGAAGCTGTTGTAGCAAGTCTTCTTGTTGGTACCGGGATGTACCAGTTTGACAAGAAGCCTTGACGTGATAGGAAGGATGCAGGGACGAATCAGCTGAGTACTATGGATGAGGGTGGCCGAGGTGGCAGAAGGCAGCCGTGCAGGGAGCAGGTGGGTCTGCTGGCTGAGGAGCTCTGGTTTTCGGTCGTGGGTGTAAGATGCAGATGCAGGTCTGAGGAGCTGTCGTGGAGGGGGAGAGAGAGAGAGTAGGTAGGAAGTCTGCCTGCAAACCCTTCCGCTGGGTTGTGGCCCCTACGTAGCATCTCTGTGTATGGGGACCGCAGCCTGGAATTGTGAAGACACCCCGGGGAGGTAAGTTAGGGCTCCCCTCTACTGCTTTCGCTTGGCACGCGGAGGCAGAGAAGCCTTGCCTGACTGGTACAGGGAAGATGCTGGAAGTACACCCAGCCAGTCTGGAGCTCGAGTTCAATCTCCTGTAAAGGTGGTGTGCTCCCCACCACCGGCACAAGACTTAATTTTTTTTTTTTTT
>RCUC01016440.1:0-13319 GCA_003697995.1 Taxidea taxus jeffersonii
CCAGGGTACTGGGATTGAGCCCTGAGTGGGGCTCCCTGCTCGGCAGAAAGCCTGCTTCTCCCTCTCCCACGCCTCCTGCTTGTGTTCCCTCTCTTGCTGTCTCTCCCTCTCTCAAATAAATAAATAAGATCTTTTTAAAAATTAAAAAAAAAGAAAAAGAATTCATATCCGAAATTAGAATAAGAAAACTGCCAAAAGGTTATTTCATACATTTGGCTCAGGAATTCTGTTTTTCAACAAACAAACAAGCAAACCAAACCCCCCACCTATTCTGTTTTTTTTTTAAGATTTTAGGGACGCCTGGGTGGCTCAGTTGGTTAAGAAGCTGCCTTCGGCTCAGGTCATGATCCCAGCGTCCTGGGATCGAGTCCCACATCGGGCTCCTTGCTCGGCAGGGAGCCTGCTTCTCCCTCTGCCTCTGCCTGCCTCTCTGTCTGCCTGTGCTCGCTCTCTCTCACTCTCTAACAAATAAATAAATAAAATCCTTAAAAAAAAAAAAGATTTTATTTATTTATTTGACAGACAGAGATCACAAGTAGGCAGAGAGGCAGGCAGAGAGAGAGGAGGAAGCAGGCTCATTGCTGAGCAGAGAGCCCGATGTGGGGCTTGATCCCAGGACCCTGGGATCATGACCTGAGCTGGAAGCAGAGGCTTTAACCCACTGAGCCACCCAGGCGCCCCCACCTATTCTGTTTTATCTCATTCCCCATTCCCTCCCCCCGATCACAGTTCTGTACATGGTGTCCATGTACGGCTTTCATGGAAGCCACTTGAAGACCAAGCTCCTTGGGTAGAAGCCCTGCGGTTTCCATGCATCTTCTAGAATCTTCTATGGGCTCCCCAACCCCTGCCCCCACTGGCAGCTGTCTGCTGGGGGTCAGAAGGAACCGGCCTTGGAACTCACCATGCAGCAGCAGGACCAGCATTCCGTGGCCTTTCATGCACCCGGTGACTTAGAACCACCCAGCTGTGGACTCCCTACCTGAAGGGAGACAGCACAGGTCACCGAGCGCCCAGGAGGGGTCCCTGGAGAACTGGAGAACCAGGACACACAGGCCCCTCCCCCATACCTGCGCACTTCCTCCTGAATGCCCTGCCTTTGTCCTCTTCTTCACACTCACTTCTTCCCATCGATCTTGGTCTTAAGAGAAACCAGTAACAACAGCCCATCAGAAGCTGCCCCCCCACCCCACCTCAACTGACAGCTTGGCTCTGTTTGGAAACCCTTCATCAGACTAAAACCCTGATAGCAACACAGATGGACTCACTGACAACCCAGCAAGCAAATGGACAGAGAGGAGGCCTCTGCTGAGAAGCATTCATGGTCAGTCCCCAAATGTCGCTTACTGTCCTGGGGGTCTGCCTGGTCCTGCTCCTCCTCCAAGGCGCCCTTCGGCTCCCCAAGCCCATCCATCTCCTAAGTCTGGCAACCACAGATCTAAAAAATGGTCCAGCAGAGAAGTAAAGGGGAGTCGGGGTGGGGAGAGGGAGACAGTGAGCAGGAGTCGAGGAGAAATATTGCTTGTGCAGGTTCGAGTGCTTATTTTTCTTTCTCCAGATTTAATGGCAGGAAAATCCTGTATCAGATGAGGATTAACAGAGATGAAAGAATTTGTCTGCCTTTCGAATCACCAAAGCTCGGGACAGATTTTGCTGACACACCAATCGGCTTTATCTCCAGGCCTTGGCCTCTCCATCTGCCTGGCCCCTTTCTCTCCTTCAACCAACCCCCACAGACCCCACCTCCTGCCCTGATCCCAGCTCCAGCCCCCAAGCAATATGTAGCCAGAAACTGGCTTCCTGCTGCTGCCGAACAGCATAATCAGCATTTTCAACGAGGACGCTGTTATATAACCTGGAGAGGTGGAGAAGGGACAGAGCTCTCCATTTTCACCAGATTCCCATGGGTGTGGGGGCTGGTTTAGGGGAGCAGAGGAGGCAGTTTGGGTGCCCCCCACGTTCTTCTGGCCCCAGCAAGCTTGGCTGTAGGATCCGGCCCTCTGCTCTGCTGGGACTGACCTGCCAGGTACCCAGGGCTTAGCACCACCCGAGGGGAGAGAGCCGCATCCTGGCTGGCCTGACCTTGGTATGCTGGTGCCGATGGACGGAAGCCTGGAGTTTCCTTCCCAGAACCCGGGCTCGGGGTGCGAATCTAGACGTCCGCTGCTGCCGTGCCTGGAGAATTTTGGTTTTCTTGCGCTTGGGCCTTGTAAGCCAATATAAGGCTGAACTTGCTATAACCTCTGCTGGGAAGGAAAGCATACTGGGAATAGGGAAGAAATGTGTGGATGGCCTTGCAACCGCTGCCCAGGCTGGAAGGCGGCTGGAACAGCCTGTCCGCACCTACAGTCCTTGCCCGCAGCTTACTGGACCCACCTCGCCTTCAGTCATCTCCAGGCTCCTGGGTCTGTCGCTCTGGGCCAAGGACCTCCCTGAGGAAGACCTTCTCCACCTAGGAAATCAGACATTTCTCCCAGATGCAAAGTCAGGAGCGGTCAGAGACCTTCAGCGGGGAAAGGAAAGGACCCAACCACCAGGCCAGCTAGCACCACGGACTCCAGCTGGAGAACAAGCCACCTTGTGATAAAAAAGACTTTGATCCCAAGGGTCCTAAGGGGTTAAAAGCAAGGGGGTGGGGGTGGTCACAGGAAGTGCCACGGGATGGACTGGCAGACCCTCAAGGAGAAACTTCAAAGATGGAGATAGCCTGGCCCCCAGCCACACCCCTGCACCCCTGCTGACAATGTTGCAAAGCTGTTAGTAGCTGATTCGAAGGAAAAGGGAGGAGGAGTGTGTAAGTAGAAGGAAAAGGGAGGAGGAGTGTGTAAGTAACCCTGTGAAACAGAGGCCGCCCAGGAAGCAACACTCTGCCTTTGCAGGTGGCCTTCTGGAAAAGCTTCCTGTCAGCAGAGGAGGGCTGGGAAGCCCTGGTGTTTCTTTGTAATTCCTGCTGCACGGGGTTCAGGGGCAGCCCTGCAAGGACACAGCTAAGGGCCACCAGTGAGGGGAAAAGTCAAAATTCCTCCTGTGGATTCGTGGGTTCAGGCGTTCAGCCGCCTCCTGTGCGCACGGATAAGAAACCAGATTCTTTCTATTTCTCTGCCTCCGATCCCTCCTGCTTGCACACACACACACACACACACACACACACCATGTGGAGATAAGACCATTCCAGGGGGGACAGAGGGCATGGACATGTGAAGCTTGACTCCAAGTGAAACGAAGCAAAGATGCCGTGTTTCCCCCCCTTTTTTTTTTTTAATTTCTGTAATCCCCACACCCAACATGGGGCTTGAACTCATGACTCTTTGAGATCCAGAGTCGAATGCTCTTCCAGCTGAGCCAGCCAGGTGCTCCGAGGTGCCCTGTTTCATGTCATATGAGGCAAATCAGACACACGCCCAGGAGAGCCCTGGAAGGAATTGGCAATCCTTTCATTCATGCAACACATGTCCTCATGTTTGGTTCACGTTCCCCCAGAAACAGATCCTGAGACAAAGATATAAATATAAGTACAATTAACCCTCAAACAACGTGGGTTGGAAACGCACAGGTCCACTTATGTGAGGATTTTTTCCCCAACAAACACACTACAGTACAGGAAATGTATTTTCCTTATGATTTTCTTAACCACGCTTTCTTCTCTCTAGCTTCTGTGGCAAAAATACAATACAGAATGCATAGTCTATATAACATAGTTGTTCACTGACGGTTTATGTTCTTGGGAAGGCTTTTATTCAACAGCAGGCTCTTGGTAGTTAAGTTTTGGGGGAGCCAAAAGTTATACCTGGATCTTCTGACTGCCCCTAATCCCCCCATTTTGTTGAAGGGTCACCGGGGCTTGATTCGGGAGGTGATTGCTGGAAGCACCAGCAGGAGTGTGGAGAAGGTGGAAATAAACGGTGTTAACAGGCAAGTCGGCACTGTGGGCAAGCAGAGCCTAATCTACGAAGACAGTATAGAGCACATATCTCCGAATTATCCCAACTGTAGGGCAGGGAGCCGGGCCATCTATCCACCAACACCCACTCTCTGTAGAGGGCTGCTCCAGGAGGAGATGAGGGGGTTCATATTCACCAGCAGTCTCTGGCTACCAGGCAAAATGATAGAGATGTACTTATTCCTAAAGAAAATTCTGAGCATGGGTGGCTCAGTCAGCTAAACATCTGCCTTCAGCTCAAATCATGATCTGGGGGGTCCCAGGACGGAGCCCCACATCGGGCTCCCCACTCAGCAGGGAGTCTGCTTCTCCCTCTCCCTCTCCCCTCATTCGTTCTCTCTCTCTCTCTCTCTCTCTCATATAAATGCAAAATCTAAAAAAACAAAAAACAAAAAACCTTCTTTCCAGGGTCATCACTTACAGCCAATCGAGGGGCAGAATTCCTTATGGAAGGTGACAGCAGCTAAACTTCCCCAGTTTGGAATTGGTAAAGAAATGCCGATTACCAAGGTGGCCTGGTGCAGGGAGGCGTGTTGTGATTTTTGCTCAATGCCAAGCTGGCCTGGGATGGGCTACAGGGTCTTCTTCTGTTCTGATGAGCGAGGTTGCCTCTCAGGGGCTCCACAGTGGGGGGGGGGGGGGCACACTACATGGTACAGTGATACAGGAGGCTTCGCCTGTTATTCGGATGGTGCAGACTTCACCTCCAGCCTTTCTGCACTCTGGTCACAATTCACAGACACTCTGACCCTAGATAGCCGGTCCCCCAGCCTTTGCGCCCTTCTTTCCTCACTTCTCCACGTGCTGAAATTCCAACCTTCCTGGCAGGCTTAGCACAAGCGCTACCTCCTCTAAGAAATGAGCCCCTTCCTGGAGTCCTCCCTGGATGCCCACAGGCCTTGCCCTTTGTAGCATTTGGTCCAGGTTTGTGGCTGACCCAAGTTGCCCTCCCACAACGTCAAGATCACCTTCAGACTGGGCAAGATGAAGGGAGACCTAGGATGAGGAGTCATGGGGCCCCCAGGACCTCAGAACACAATGCCCAACAGACTCTGAAACTGCTTTTCTTAATCACCCTCCTAAGCGTAGACTATGCCACTACTGTGTATGCTGGAGAAGTGGCCTCTTAAGGGTCAGCTGTTTGCACACGGAGGACATGTGGGGGTAAGGGCCTGGGATGGACCCAGGTAAGGTTAAGTGACCTGCTCCCCAGGGTGACAGGTGAAAGTGAAGCGAGGACCCAGTCCCCCTGCTTCCCAGTCCCTGGGCTTTTCCGGATCCCTAGCAAGACAAGGAAACAAAAGATGCCCCCCCATGGCCATTCCCGCTGCCTGCATGAGGAGGGGGAGGTACCAGCCCACTTTTTGCTAGGCACGGAAGGCATCCCTACACTACGTTGACTGAATCTATTCCATGGCTAAAATACCTAACTCCTTTGTTATCTATTAGCAAATTCCCCTGTCCTTTCACTTCCAGCCTTCCAATCGAAACCCCCAGCTCCGTGACCAGCTTGGGTCTCGCTGCTTCATTGGAGGGAGGAGAGAGGCAGAAAAACCATGCCCTCATTCCGCTGAGCCCTCCACCCCGGGTAGAGTGACGTCACCCCAACCGCAGACCAGGTGCAGACTCCCGCCCCCTTCCTTCCCCCGGGGGCAGGGCGCGCCACCGCAGCAATGGAGGGGGCTGCAGGCATTGAGTCACAGGTCTGGACCTTTGGGCCCAGCCCCTCCCTTCCCCCCTCCCTGGGCGTCAGAGAACTAGTTCAGCTCGCTAGCCCCGGCTGGCAACCACGTGTCACACCGTGGTTTTTACCCCTTAAGGTCACGTCCTTGCGAAACCTCCGCAGCTTCTGCCTGCGTCTGCCCGCCCAGCCCAACCCCAGGGTCAAAGAGGAGGGGCTGCCGGGCGCGGAGCCCCGCCCCCGCCGAGTCCCGCCCCTCCCCGTGTGACCGCCAGAGGGCGCCCTGGCTCCGGAGCCCCGCCGGGCGGCTCCCAGCCCCAGCCCAAACCTGCTTCCCGCCTCCGCCGCGCCCTTCTCAGCAGCAAGGCTGGGGAGGCTGGGGCGCGGGAAAATCCCAGGGCGCGTCGCTGCCAGAAACGTTAGTCACGCACCTGGAGCCGCAGAGTGTCCCGCTGGAAGGGGTGCCAGGGCGAGGGCCTGACTTGCCAAAGGTCATACCCTGGGGATGGTCTCCCAGTGCCTTGCCCTTGTGACTCGGCCACTAGCTCTGATGGTGACTGATACCCTGTTGCTCCTTCGTGCATGAAGAGCTGGCCCCGGGGACCCTTCCTGCCATTTCATTCAACAAATACTGCCCGCTGCCCAAAGATACACCTCCGTGGAGTCTCTTTTGAAATCATCACTCTTTACATTGCATCAAAAGTAGGTCTCTCTTCAAAGAAACCAGAGCTCCTCCAAGAAAAGGTTATTTCCACGGCCAGGGGCAGGCAAAGTACAATGCGATTCTGGAACGTCTTATTTTTTCGGAAGACAAGCCATCCAAGATACTTGGGTGGGTAGAAGGAAAGTCAAGTAGTTCCACTGGCCAAAGATGGGACAAGAATCAATAAGAATACTGACCTAAGTAAAATGAAATGCATCAAATAAACTAAACGTTCGTTAGTTCCGTGAGTTTATAATGATACTTAAAAACATTCATCAGTAGACTTTGGATGTTACTAAAGCATTATTTTGAAAGGCGGTAACTAGGGCACCTGAGTGGCTCAGTGGGTTAAAGCCTCTTCCTTCAATTCAAGTCATGATCCCAGGGTCCTGGGATCTAGCCCCCCATAAGGCTCTCTGCTCAGTGGGGAACCTGCTTCCTCCTCTCTCTCTGCCTGTCTCTCCGCTTACTTGTGATCTCTGTCTATCAAATAAATAAATAAAATATTTTTTTAAATTTTTTTTAAAGATTTTATTTGTTAGAGAGAGACAGCGAGCACAGGCAGACAGAGTGGTAGGCAGAGGCAGATGGAGAAGCAGGCTCCCTGCTGAGCAAGGAGCCCGATGTGGGACTCCATCCCAGGATGCTGGGATCATGACCTGAGCTGAAGGCAGCCGCTTAACCAACTGAGCCACCCAGGCATCCCTAAAATCTTTTTTTAAAAAAAGGTGGTAACTAAGGGGAAAGAATCAAGCGTTTATGTTGCCTTTCCATATTTATGGACTATAAGGTCACCAAATGCACTAGTTGATGAGGTCAAGTTTTTCTTTATAAAAGAATCACAGCTAGGGGTGCCTGGGTGTCTCAGTCATTAAGTGTCTGCTTTTGGCTCAGGTCATGGTCCCAGGGTCCTGGGATCAAGCCACGCATCCAGTTCCCTCCTTGGCGGGAAGGCTGCTTCTCTGTCTCCCACTCCCCCTGCTTGTGTTCCCTCTCTCAGTGTCTCTCTCTGTCAAATAAATAAATAAATCTTTTTTTAAAATCACAGAATAAATAATAAATATAGAAGTGATAGAATGAGGAAATGACTATGCTGCAGTGAAATGATGAATCCTACTGGTCACCCCTAACATGCCTCCAAAATGGCACAAGCAGACAGTAGGTGCCTCTTTACATGACCTAATAGAAAGTACATAGCACTATCACTGAGGTAATCACAGCCAAAAAAGAAAGAACCTGAAGCTAATCAAGCCTCCAGATCCAGCTACTATTTAAAGAAATATGAAGGATGGAGAAATATGTTAAAAGACACCAAAGATGCAATCAGCTAATTATAGACGGTGGAAAGTTCTACAGGGCAAATGATCCAATTTTTCCAACAAATTAATGGAATGGGGAGGAGGGGAAAGAAGGGAGATCTGTTAAGTGAAACAAACTTACAAGATGTCAAACAAGGCAATCTTCGGATAATTGTGAAACAGTCAGCAGAAACAAAATACAGACTGATTATAAGGTAATATACAGAGTTAGTTTTCTCTTGGGTGTGACAGTGGTATTATATCCTATTTTTAAAGTTCTTATGCATTAGGAAAAAATATATAAGTATTTATGGTGAAATTATATGTCTGGGATTTGCTTTAAAATATTCCCACAAAACAAGTGGCAGGGAAGAATTGAAACAGAAATAGTATAGGAGCGTCTGGATGGCTCAGTCGGTTAAGCATCTGCCTTCGGCTCACGTCATGATCCCAAGATCCTGGGATTGAGTCTGGCATCAGACTCCCAGATCAGCAGGAGCCTGCTCCTCCCTCTGCCTGCCACTCCGCCCGCTTGTGCTCTCTCTCTCTCTTTTCCTCTCTCTCTCTCTCTGACAAATAAATAAACAAAATCTTTTTAAATTTTTATCTTTTGTAAGATATTGCTGTTGCTGTTTTTGTTTTATCTTTCTAAAAGCTTTAAGGATTTTTTTCCTGAAATATTAAAAAAAGAAAGAAATCAACTCATTATAAGATGTGTGGTCATTAGTGTTTCATAACTTTCTCCTCGAATCTAAGGAGTTAGTTGACACAGACAGATTTGGAAAAATTCCCTTCCATTCCATTCTTAATTCTTACTTTTCTTAGGTCTATCTGGCCTCATTCTTTGGTGTATCACTATTTGGGCTTACCTTTGCTTTTATATGTATTACCTTCTTTCCCATTATCTTTATCTTCTTTTTCCTCCCCATTCTGTGAGGGTTCAAAAGGCTTGTTCTTCCACCAGTGGTTCGATTTTTCTGCTGACAATTATGTGTCTTATTTCTAACAAGGATTTTAATTTTGCTCTGGTGTTTTTCTTTCTTAACATTGTATTTCCAGCCCACCCAACTCTTGTTTTGTTTCTACCTGTGTCTTAGCTCCTTTTTTATCTCATTCTTTGGCCTCATCGTCTCATTGTTTATATAGTTCTTGTTTCCAGGAATTTTATTAATCCTATAAAGCAGATGTTTCACTTGTTTTGCTCTAGTAAATATTTCCCCAAATGTATGGTCCTGCTCCTCGTTTTTGTTTTTTCTTTTATATCTTTAGGGCTCAAGCTTTTAAAATTTCTCATTCATTTTAATATTTATTCTTTCTTGATCAAAGAATCATCTATGAAGTAAACCTGACCATGGCCCATGAGCATGAAATAATGATGGTTGGATCTTTTTGAGTGTCTGTATTTAAAAAGGCTTTTTGTTTGTGTGCTTTAGGAATCCTTTCCTGGATGTTGTATTAATATATTTATATTGCTAGTCCAGTGACCCAGCTGCTTGAACGGCATGGTGGCTTTCCATATTTGACTTTCTTATTAGCCTGTCCTCCTTATCAAGTACATAGTGTGAGCACGTAGAACCTTCTTCTACTTGCTACAGCATCAAGATACACTCTGGATCTGGAAGATGACCAAAAGTTTGCTTGAGTAGCTTCTTCATAAGAGCCACTATCAGGGCATGGTACTCTCCTGTACCCACCAACTGGCAGAGGTAGGGTTCCTAGGATCCTGCAAGGAATCCTTTCAATCTTGTTGAGTGTCTTTCTCAAAATGAAGGCATGCAAGATAGCCCTCAGTGTTTCTCTTTTTACTTAAATGTAGCAGAAGTATGATATTGAATATTGCTGGTATTGTGTCAGGGCTGATGTCATATTCCTCGTACTTGTAGTCTACTTTGTAGTCCACTGGCCATTTTAGAATGGATCTGAGAGGCATAGTGCAAAACGATCAGAAAGGTTTTTTTCCCAGGCTGCCATTATGTGTAAGTACTAAGTTTATATTAATGCCATTAACTTAGACTATAGATACTTTTGTAATCCCTGTAGTATATAATGATCTGATTTTCACATTACTTGATGTTGTGGCAAAAAAATTATTTTAATGATTGCCTTCTAGCCCATGGAAGTATCATACATTATTTTTCTACCTCCTCTTGCTGTCTGGCTCCCTCCCACTCATGTGATTTGCTGAGGTTGGCCCCAGGAGAGACCTGTAGGTTCCCAGGTGAGGTGACTCCCATCTGGATGAAGACAATATTTAGAAGGGACACCTATGAGCTGTTAGCAGCCAATACTCCTATGGAGCTACAGAGTGGGGGTCATTACTCACAGCATCCCATGTAAGAATTCTGTACATTTCCTTCCAGGTGAATTGTATGCGTGTGCTCTTTACCCATTTCCCTCTTTGTCAATTGTTAATTAATTAATTGCTATTATTCAGCAAATAGTTATTGAATGCCAATTATATGTTAGAGCCCTTGAATATTTCTAAAAGATTTCTTTTAATGAAATTCCAGAGATTCGTTTTTCAGAATTCTTTATATCAAGGGTCTCTTTATAATTAGGCCATTATCCTTTTGCCTGTTATCTATGTAATAACAAAGTTTCCTGGTTTTCTGTTTTGCTTCTATGTACGATGGTTTTGAACTGAAGAAGTTTAAAAGTCTTGTGCTGTTGAAAACCATTAAGGTTTTCTATATTCCTTCCCTTTTTTTTATGTACAAAAAAAATTCATTCAAGTCATCTGTAAAGCTGATAGATGCTCAGATCCATACTTTTTATTATTCCTATTTTTATTATCACTTTTTATTATTCACATTTTTATTGTTCATATTTTTATCATTCGTATTTATCTTATTTAATCCAAGAATTTAGTTTGATTTTGATAGGTGAGGCTCAAATGTATATACTTTCTTCAGAAATCAATGGCCAATTTTTACAGTGCTGTTTATTAAATATTTCTTACATGTTCATGTATGAATTTCTCTACCGTATACCCTAAAGGATCACACTTCAATATTCTTATATATGTAATATTTATTTCCATTTATGTATACATATATTTGTACAATTTTTCATAATTGCTTCTATATATTATTTGTATCTTATCTGATATGTGAAAACAAATTTATATATTTTTATATATGTATTTAGCACAGTTTTTCAAGTGTCAGTAACGTTTAAAAATACACAGTTTGTGATTAGAATAAAGAAGGAAACAAGATGTCATCAGCGTATTGATGAGAACTGCCACCCCAAACACTTCATTCTGTCCCTAGGAGGCTTGCTGGGCACTAGGGGGAGGGACAGAGAACCAGATGGTGCCTGTGGTTCCATGTCGATGATTCCTACAGGGATGGAAAGCAATTACTCAGTACCAGTCCCCTGGGAGGCTGCCGACAAGGCAAGCATGTTCCTTGCATTCATCTCTACAAGGTGTAATAATTAAGCTAACAGAATCATAGCATCCGCCTGATGGATGTACAAAGAATCAGCATGGACCCTCCTGGCTTGTTTGTCACCTCGATGTCACCTATACAGACTAGTAATTGCTCAAGGAATTTATAGCATTTACGTGTGACAGTGATCTTTGCTTCATTATGGCCTTAAAAACCAGTGGGCAGTTAAAAACCTATTTATAACCAATGAAGCTTAAGCAGTGAGGGTTTTGGTAGCTTCTACTGATGTCACTGTTAAGAAAGATTTTAGATGTTTTAATTAAGAAAAGGAAGAAGGTACGTGGTGTATTTGGCCATTTTGATGGTCATGGTTGGTAGGAGGTCATTAAGTGCACAATAACGAGAAGACTTCTTTGTTCAAGATATAACTGTCACCCATGTGTCTCTCCATGATTCAGGCTAGCACCAGCTAGACAACAAGAGACCCTCCCACGCGGTGCACAGGGAACTTTCAGCAGATCTTGACATCTGTGTTTAAGGTCTGTCCTTCCTCCCTCTTGTATTCCCATCAGGAGGCCAACACAAATGGGACAGGGGACGTTTGCTACCCTGCTTCCTTACTTGGAGGGCCCAGAAACTAAAGGAAATGGGAAGTGGCTGCCTGTCTAGAGAGCTGGAATTCTGGCCCTGGGATGCTGGCAGGGAAAGAAAATTCTGGAGAGAAAATTTACTATCTTATGTCAGATTCTCTAGAAGCAGAGCCAGAGATAGGGTTTCTCGGGCAAGTAATTTATGGAGTGAGTATTCTCAGGAGAAAGAGAGTGAGGGAATCAGAATAGGAAAAGGATAGAAGGTGAGTCAAGGTAGAGCGGGAGAAGTCTTGCTTTAGCCTGGTCCCATAGCAAGTTCTGGAGTATGAGTTGCAACACAAGGATGCCAGTGGGTCATTGGTCACCAGCACCTTCCCCTTTCCAGGGGTAGGTGCATCGGCTTCCAGCCACCTCCAGCCAAAGTGGTACTCCTCAGCCAAGGGCAATTCTTCTGAGATTACAGATCAGAATTGTTGGACAGCACCTACAGCATCAGCGGAATGGGGGCCCCAGCCCAATGCAGGAGACCTAACTGGGACACTGAAGCATCAACTCCAGTTACCAACTTGACCTTCCTATCTCTGCCCTGTGCAGCCATTCTTCCTATTGGTCTTTTTTATATAATCATAGTACTATCACTAGCTGGAAATCTCTTATATATTTATATGTTTACCGCTTGTCAGTTTCTTTTCCACTGGGTCTCATAAGCGCCATATCTCATCAATACTGTGTCACCAACGGTGCCTAGCACATAGTGCTCAGGACATAATTTTTTGAATGTGTGAGTGAGTGAGTGGTGGTACAGTGAAGTAAGATGTCAAAGAGGCCCATTTGGGACCATCTGTGTAGTGCCCAACTCTAGTGGACACTTCCAGTAACTTCCCTAGATGGCCTTAGCTCCCTCCTTCTTGGTCCTGGGTTCCCATCGCCCAACTTTGCAAGCTTCACAACTAATTACTGCTCCCTTCTTCAGAAGACCATCCTTAGATTACCCCTCCAAGGTGCCAGCAGTGCCTAGGAATTTCCTCTTGGGGAAGTCTTCGGCAGTGAGTGACTGGGGCACGATAATGAATGTCAAGGTTTTTTGCCTCAAGGCTGGAGACAGTAATATCGTTTAAGCTATGGAGTTCCACAGGATTAGGGTGAAACCAGGGCTTTGCCTGAGATTGTAACTCGCTTGTTTTTTTCCTCTTCCCTATCCCATTTGGTTTCCACCTCTCCATATCCAATTCTCCTTTGAATGATATAGTAATAAGTCACTTGCTTATCTACTTTCCCCTCAGGAATATACTTCTGTGACATCAGATCACTGAGACCATGTAATAAACCCACAAGAAAGACACAAATCAATTAGCTATGAAAGAGAATGCAAACCCGTGACTGTGGCTTGTCCCATGAAAGACTAGAATTACAGAAGTACTTACCTTACCCTGGGATAATACTAGAGACTTTCCTGGGAAAGTGTCTTATTAGCTAAGATAATAATAGATGAAATTGACTGGACATTTCCAGCCTGTAAGGTCTGCTCTAAGCACTTGACATGGGTTAAGTCAGTGCTTCTCAGGCTCTAATGGGCACACATGTCCCCCAACGGTCTTGTTAAAATGCAGACTCTGGTTCAGTGAGTCTGGCACAAGGCCTGAGAAATTGCATTTTCTTGGCCCCCTACCCCACTGGGGGTACAGCTGTTGTGTGTCTGCAGTGTAGCTCCAGGG
>RCUC01016444.1:0-23434 GCA_003697995.1 Taxidea taxus jeffersonii
TTTTTTTTTTTGGTGGTTGATTTCTAGTTTTTTGGTGTTAAAGTAAAAAAAAATGCATGGTATAACTTCAATCTTTTTGAATTTGTTGAGGATTTTTTTTCTGGCCTGGAACAATGTTCCATGTTCATTTCAATAGAATGAGTATTCTGCTATTTAAGATGGAGTATTCTGAATATATCTCTTAAATCCATCTGGTCTAGTGTGTCATTCAAAGTCATTGTTTCCTTGTTGATTTTCTGTTTGGATTATCTGTCCATCAATGTAAGTGTGGTATTAAAGTCCCCTACAGTTATTGTGTTACTATTGATTAGTTCCTTTTTTTTTTAAAGGGTTATTCTTTATTTTTTAAATTTAATTTTATTTTTTCAGTGTCCCAAGATTCATTGTTTATGTGCCACACCCAGTGCTCCATGCAATACATGCCCTCCTTAATCCCACCACCAGGATCATCCATCCCCTCACTCCCCTCCTCTCCAAAACCCTCTGTTTCTCAGAGTCCAGTCTCTCATGCTTTGTCTCCCCCTCTGACTTACCCCAATTCACTTTTCCTTTGCTTCTTCTTATGTCCTCCGTGTTATTCTTTAAGCTCCACAAGTGAGTGAAACCATGATAGCTGACTTTCTCTCTTTCTCTGCTTGACTTATTTCAGTCAGAATAATCTCCTCCAGATTAGCTCCTTAATATTCAATATTAAATATTTTATATATTTGGGTGCTCCCACATAGGGTGCATAAGCATTTACAGTTGTTATATCTTCTTGTTGGATTGTTCCCTTTATTATTATGCAGTGATCTTCTTTGTCACTTGTTACAGTTTTTGTTTTAAAGTAGTTCATTTAAGTATTGTTACCCCAGTTTTCTTTTGACAACCATTTAGATGAGAAATGTTTCTCTATCCTTCACTTCAATCTGCACCTGCAGAATAGTGAAAATGAGAAATATTTCTCTATCGTTCACTTCAATCTGCACCTGCAGATTGTATCTCTTTTTAAAAAAAAAATTATTTATTTGACAGACAGAGCTCACAAGTAGGCAGAGAGGCAGGCAGAGAGAGAGAGAGGGGAAAGCAGGCTCCTCACTGAGCAGAAAGCCAAATGCGGGACTCGATCCCAGGATCCTGAGACCAGGACCTGAGCCAAAGGCAGAGGCCTTAACCCACTGAGCCACCCAGGCACCCCCAGATTGTGTCTCTGGTAGGCACTATGTACATAATCCTTTTTAAAAAAATCTATTCCATCACCCTATGTCTTTTGATTAGAGTGCTTAGTCTATTTACATTCCAATAATTATAGTCACATTTTTTTTTGCTATTTTGTTAATTTTTTGTGGTTGTTTTTGTAGTTCTCTGATCCTTTCTTCTCTTGCTTTTTTCTCTCACAGTTTGCTGGCTTGCTTCAGTGATATACTTGGTTTCTTTTCTCCTTGTTTTGTATATCTATTACTGGTTTTTGATTTGTGGTTACCATTAGGTTTGTATATAAATATTCTAAATATAGCAGTCTAAATTAAGTTGATGGTCACAAAAGTTTGAACCCATTCTTTTTATTTATTTAAGATTTTATTTATTTATTTATTTGACAGATAGAGATCACAAGTTGGCAGAGAGGCAGGCAGAGAGAGAGAGAGGAGGAAGCAGGCTCCCTGTCGAGCAAGGAACCCAATGTGGGACTCAATCCCAGCATGCCGGGATCATGACCTGAGCCAAAGGCAGCTGCTTAACCAACTGAGCCACCCAGGCATCCCATCTTTTAATTTTTTTTAAGAGAGGAGAGGAAATGGGGGAGGGGAGAGGCAAAGGGAGATGTAGAGAAAGACTCTTAATCAGGCTCCATGCTCAGTGTAGAGCCTGATGTGGGTTTTAGTCTCACAACCCTGAGACCGTGACCTGAGCCAAAATCAAGAGTCAGACGCTTAACTGACTGAGCTGCTCAGGATCCACTGAACATTCTTTATTCCTCTTCCCCAATGCTTTAGGTGTATGTTGTCATATTTAACATCCTTTTATTTTGGGAGACACGACTAATTTTTACAGATATACTTATTTTTAGTGCTTTTCTCCTTCCTACTTTTCTTAGGCTTACTTATGGTCTTCCCTTTCCCCTGCAGGAATCCCCTTTAATATTTCTTTAGGGCTGGTTAGTTTTTGTGATTTCCTTTAACTATTGTTTGCCTGGGAATTCTTTTATCTCTCTTTCTGTTCTGAATGGTAATCTTGCTGGATAGAGTATTCTTTGCTGCAGATTTTTTCTTTCAGCACCTTGAATATATCATGCCACTTTCTTCTGGCCCACAAAATTTCTGTTGAAAAATCCACCAATATTCTACAGGGCTTCCTTTGTACATAACTTCTCTTTTCTTGCTGCTTTTAAAATTCTTTATCATTGGGGCGCCTGGATGGCTCAGTGGGTTAAAGCCGCTGCCTTCAGCTTGGGTCATGATCCCAGGGTTGTGGGATCAAGCCCTGCATTGGGCTCTCTGCTCTGCGGACAGCCTGCTTCCTCCTCTCTCTCTGCCTCTCTGCCTACTTGTGATCTCTATCAAATAAATAAATAAAATCTTTAAAAAATTCTTTATAATTACTTTTTGCCATTTTAATTACTTTGTGTCTTGCTGTGGCTTTCCTTGGGTTGATTTTGTTGGGAGAGCTATATCTCCTGGATCTGGGTATCTGTTTCCTACCCCAGATTGTAGAAGTTTTCAGCTATTACTTCAAGTAAATTTCTGCTCCCTTCTCTCTCTTATTCTTCTGGAAAACTTACAATGCAAATGTTATTACAATTGATAGATTTGTTGAGTTCCTTAAATCTAGTCTCATTTTGCATATTTTTTTCTCACTAGCTCAGCTTTATTACTTTCTATTGCTCTGTCCTCCAGGTTGTTAATTTGTTTCTCTGCTTTCTCTAGCCTGTTATTTATTCCATCTATTATATTTTTTACTTCATTTATTGTGTTCATCTCTGACTGCTTCTTGTTTATGTGTTCTGTTACTTTGTTAAGGGTCTCACTAATGTGTTCCACTCTTTTCTCAAGTTCAGTGAGTAACTTTATGATCAGTACTTTAAATTCGCTGTCAGGAATATACTTATCTCCATTTCATGTATGTCTCTTTCTGTGGTTTTGTCCTGTTCTTTCATTTGAGACATATTCCTCTGTCTCTTTTGTGTAAATCTATTTGTCTGTTTCTCTGTATTAGAAAAGTCAGTTATGTCTCTTACTCTTGAAAGTAATTGCCTTATGAAGATGAGGTCTTGTAGTGGCCTGCAGTGCAGTGTCTCCTGTTCACTAGAACTTGACAGTTCACTAGTGTCTTCTATGTGTGTTTTGTGTACCTTATGGTTGTGTCTTGGCTATTTTTTCCTTCAGTCTAGTCAGTTGTAGTGACTCTCTTTGCCTATGTGAGCAGTATTTGGGTCCTGTCATGTAAGTGGACCATTCTGGGGACATCTTGAGTTTGAGTTGAGTCAGACTAGGCTTTTGCCAGAGATGCAATAGTATCAAACTGCAGAACACTTTCCCTGTGTCGTTCCCTAAGAAGTTTTCATTGGTGGGTGGGACCTGCATTCAGACCTGTTTTCTAACTCCTTCCCACTACTGGCGCTACAGTGTGACTGATGTGTGTAGTTACCTTTCCTTCTTCCCTGGGCAAGAGTCACTTTGGAGTAGTGCTGGTCCTTGTTGGAGCTGCTTACACATTGCCAGTCTTATTGTATAGCTTTGGATGGGCTGCAACTCAGTGTATTGGAGGGTTTGTTCTGCCGCTGCTGGTCTTATGGTATAGCTTTGGGTGGGCTGCAACTGAGAGTGTATTGGAGGGTTCATGCTGCTGCTGCTGGGACTGGGCCAGAATGGGGCATATGGTTTTAGCATGGTGCCTGCTGGTCTACTTACAAAATATCTGCCACTGTGGCTCCCAGGACCAGGGCTGGCCTGGGCAGTTCTGCATAGCCCATGTGCTTCGTGCAAACAATTTCAACAAGTTGCCCATTGGTCTTTTGCAGGACTGGCTTCTGTTGCCCCCACTGCTGCCAATGGGACTGTGGCCCTACAAAATGCATGGGTCAGGAAACATGGTGTTGGCAAGGTTTATACTGGTCTTTTGGAGGAGGGGACCCACAGTGGTGGGACTGAGGTAAGCAGGACTAGGAAGGGCAGATCAGTGGAAGCTGAGGGTAGGTGGGGAATATTTTTAGCAAGTTTGGTAGTGAATTCCAGTACTGTGTGGGTTCCCACAGGTAGTCATGTGTTTATGCTGGGAGGCAGGTGTGAGAAATGGTGCCTGCTAGCTACTTTTTTTCCTGGAGAGGCCTTCCTGTGATCTCTACCCTTCTCAGATATACTCTGGAATAAGTAAACTACTCTTCCTTCTGTATGTCTCAGGTGATTTTCAAACTGTTGTTTCTAGGCTGTATCTCTGTGGGTTATTTGTCCTGCTGTCTCTTTAAGGTTGTGCTCTCAGCTTCCTCTTGTCCTCTAGACCCTGGCAGAGCCAAGTCTGCTGATTTTTAAAATTCCAGGTTTTAAATCCTGTTGGTTTTAAGAAGTCATGGAAATTTTGTCCCTTTCCCTTTCTAAGCCAAATATTATGGAGATTTTTCTTCCCTGTGTGTACCCCCTGGTGTGACAGTCCATTTATCCTCTTCTCTGTGCCTGACCCTCTCCCATCACAGAGGACTATAGTCTATTTAGCTCCCCATGAGTCTCTACCCTTCTTACACTTTTTGATGTGGCCTCCTCTCTACTTTTAGTTGTGGAATTTGTTCTGCCAGTCTTCAGGTAATTTTCTAAGTTGTTTATACTGATGTGAGTGTTAACTAGTTGTATCCATGGGATGAGGTGGGCTTAGGGTCCTCTTACTCTGCCATTTTACCAGGCTCCCCTGGAACACTTACTTTTAATAGCTTTCATTTATGAATAAGCTTAAAATCTTTAACACCTTTTGACATAGCACCTACTTATATTTTATAAAATATACATAATTATTGCTGGTTATCTTAGTCTGAGTTCGCTTAAAAGAGAGTGTGATACAATAGTTTCTGCATGAATAGTTCATTTGGCAAATGGTTCTAGTGAGTCAGAATGAGGAAAATGAGTGGTGAAACAAAGAAGGTGGAAAAGTCAAACAACGATGTGTTATGAAATTTCACACCACTACAGGCAAGTGGAGGTGATCCTATGGGTCTAAAGTTGGTATGTGTTTTTATGAGGACAATTAACTGCCACTACCTATTCTAAGATAGAACGAGTGCAGTGTATTTAACATGGAATGAAGTAGCTGACTAAATGATATCTTTGAAGGAAGGTACAGAATTGAGGGCCCAGAATCAGATGTTTCTCTTGGGGAATTACACATTCAGCAGTGGCAGTAGCTTAATCATCCTTGGAGTCAGATCCAGTGTCATTGAGCTTAAGCTCCGTCTCCATCCCTGCCATCATGAAAATTCATCATACCCTGTGCCAAAACTAAGATGATTGAGGACAGAAGCTGTTTCACATCCACAGCATGAGCCATCAGAACCACTTGGGTCAGTGTCTTCTCTACAGTCAATTCCTTGGATGACCATTATTACAAGGCATAGAGATGCATAAGCTTTGTTTCCATTCCCACAGTCCATCTACATGCCTTTTATTTAAACTTTCTTATCTTCAATTTCCAACTCTTCTCCTTCGAAGACCTTGACATAGCAAATCATTCTTTACAATTCAGGACATCACCTCAAGATATTACTCCTTCCATCAAAAGTGGAAGATCTTGTGTAATGCTCACAGCTCTGCCAACTGGGATGTTTTTCCCTTCAACATTATTCTTTGGGGCTATTCCAACTGAAGCTGAAATATGGTGGCAGTTCATTTTCAACTATCATCAATATTTAATGTGCCGACATATGTACACTATGCTTGATAATTTCCTCTTCCATTGGCTGGCCATAGATCACCTTATAACTCATGAGGGACATCATTGCAACTATAGTCAATGACATCTTGGCTTGTTAAATCTTCTGATTTATTTGTGCGTTCTTGGGTTGGATCCTGAATATAGCATTTCCATCATAGGGTGGACTGCTTTTAAACCTGCCAAACTTTATCAAACAGTTTGATAACAGTTTATGGTGGGAAGCTCCTCTATATGTCATTTGTTGTCTCTTGGCTGGGCACCCTATAGTTACTAAGCCTTTAATAGCACATAATGAGCTTTTAAAAATATATATATAAGTAATTTACTGATATAGGGTGTATGATTTTTGTTCAGAACCTCAGGATTCTGTGTTGGAGCTCCCATATTATGGCTTAGAAGACTTATCCACCATAGATACTGTTAGCACTAGCAGATATGCTAAGTCATATGGCCTCAGTACTGGGACAACTTGCACTGTAGATCTGAAAACTTGGTGGGGGATCATGATATTTCACCACAGCTGCTAACATCAGACTTTGACTTGCCAAGTCTCATGTTTTTCTTTTTGTACAAAGGACATAATACCCCAGACAGCTGTCCATACATTTAGCTTTGGAATACCATCTGTAAGGCATTGCCACAGATACCTGTCAGTCAAAATAGCCTCACTCCACTCTGACCTTGTTTTCCATTACAGTAATCATGCCCAACTTGTCCCTAAAGCTTTGTGCCACCACCTGGGCCCCACAATTCTGGAATCTTATCATCTTTATTGCAACATAGTTTACTTCTAATCATGGTTGGCAGAGGAGAGCCAACATTGACCTTCTAAAAAATGCGTTTTCCCAGGGTGCCTGGGTGGCTCAGTCAGTTAAGTATCTTGATTTCATCTCAGGTCATGGTCTCAGGGTTGTGAGATAGAGCCCCATGTTGGTCTCCATGCTGAGTGTGGAGTCTTCTTGAAATTCCCTGCCTCCCTTTGCCCCACCCACTGCTCATGCTCTCCATCTAAATAAATGAGAAACCTAAAAAATAAAATAAAATAAATGTGTTTCGCCTCACCCAGAGTCATTATAGTAGTCTCTTCTCTGCCCTTCCAGGGAAAATAGATTAGAGATAGGTACCTAGGTGGCTAAGTCAGTTAAGTGGCTGCCTTCAGCTCTGGTCATGATCTCAGGGTCCTGGGATCAAGCCCCTTGTGGGGGTCCCTGCTCAGTGGAGAGCCTGCTTCTTCTCCCCCTCAATTGTGCTCTCTCTCAAACAAAATCTTCAAAAATCCCAAAGAGAATATTGATGTACGTCTGAGGAACATCCTCTTCACTTCAATAAATGTTGTAATATGAAATCCCAGGAGGAATCATGTACTCTTCCTTTACCCCAAACCATATATCGAGGAACTCCCAAATATGGGGAAGTGTGGGCTTCTGGTTTTCAAATTCAAGTGGTCAACAAGATTAAAAAATATTTCTATTATGATGTAATGCTGCCTAGCCATTTTAGATATTAGATTGTCATCTGACTCACCCTAAATCTGACCCTGTCATTTGGGTCACATTAAATGCTCAGAGTTGGGCTTTAAACCACACATTTCTTGCTCTTCTGACTTAGATTTGTATGAATGAATGAATGGGGTAGTAAAGAAAATATTAGCACCAAGTGATAGGGTTGGCTCTACTGAGAAAACTGAAGGTGGGTAACAGATTGGAATCAAAGGAAAACAATTTTATAGAGTAAATACAGTGTTTTCCCAGGGTATAAGGTCCACATATAATGTAGTGATTTCTGTTGTCAAATATGTCTCAGGATCATGAGGAAGCTATGTGAATTGATATAGGCTGTATGCCCAAGGAGACTAGGTCTTTGTCAGGCAGGGTCCAAATAAGGTTCTGTGGAATCTGAAGCTTATACAATTTAGATGGCTTTCTTTTAAAATAATACAAAAATCAATCATGATAATGAATATTTATTTAGAATGATAACATATAACAAGTGTTAAAATTATGACTACAACAGGCAAAAATTTCAAACAAATTATAATATATATGTGTGTTTGTATGTTTCTTTTCACAGAAACACGACTTATGTAGCTGCACAATCTGAAATATGACAAAGTGACCATCCAAGGTGAAGATATAATAGCTTTATTGCAAATCAAAACATCAAAATTTGCCAATTTTATATAAACTTGCAGACATGTGTACACATAACAAAAACCCAAGAGTGACACTTGTCTCAGTAAAAATGCAGACAGCTTCATGTTAAGCCTTTAGCATTTATATTTATGTCAAAGTTTTAAAATAAAGTAGCTCTCCTAACATTTATTCTCACTGAAGTCTTGTTTCAAGTTAGAATAAACACTTCATTGGCTTCAAACATTAACTTTTATTTGTTTGTTTTAAAACATATTCAGATAATTGTCGACTTTGGCCAAATGGAGGCCTTTTCTGTGACCCATTTCCAAATTCACAGATTCTGGTCCATCTACTCTTTCTAGTAGCTTGGAATGACTCACCAGTTGGCGTTTATATTGTTGGAACCAACGTGAACTATTTTACAAATAAGCCAGATGATAAAGATTGCTTGGTTTGAAACAAATGACTATGTATTCAGAGATACAAGACTCAGAACAAAGTGCTTGCATTTTCTATAGTTTATATCAAACTAAATGGCTCTTAAGCAATAGGCCTGGACTCATTCATTTAGAGTAGCCAGACCGTGAATACAATGACTCTATATGACCTTCACATGTGGTCAGAAGGCTATATTAAGATACTGTCACTGTTACTAATGAAGACAGCCAAAAGCCTGTTTTAAGAAACCATTCAGCTACTAAATAACAGACACTCTCATAAATGGAGTTTCAGGGAAACGCAAAATGAGCAATCCTTTTAAAGGCTGCCAAAATTATTTTCTGCATGCTGAGATGTTATTCACACACATATAGATTGCATGCAGGTAATCTATTTACTTTATTTTTGAATTAGACTTTTTTTTGCAAAAGCAATTGCAGTTAGTTATAATATATAGCAAAGCATCTCTCTATCTTTGGTTCCATGTCTCAGAGTTATTTTTTTCCAAAAATAAATAGGCATGGCAGGAAAAATAATTCAACTATCTTAAGAGAAAACCTAATATTTTATAAAAATTAAGCAAAAAATATATAAGTGATGTCCTTTAGACTTTTTTCTAATTATCTCCCTTAATATCTAATACCAGTGCAATTTTAATATTAAACTGATTGTGCACACTGTATTTAACTATACAGCAGAGACACAAAAAATGTCAAAAAACAAAACAATACTTTCCCTTAAAAATAATTTAGGAATTATGCATTCTAAAAATGTATGGGGAAGTAGAACTGCTGATATATGTTAATAAAACTGACTTTGAAGAAGCATAAGAAAAGGAAACAAAGATGTAGTAATACTCGCAAATCTTAGAGATGGCAAAAAAAAAAAAGTGAACACAGTATCCAAACTCTCCCATTTCTGGAAAATATATGTTAGAACTGTTCAGCGACTTTTTAAAGCTAGAATCTATGAAAATTTCCTGTTATGATTTGGACTCTCAAGAGATTTAATGAGCTTCATTTGTTAATGGTTTCCGTCTCTTTTCAAATAAGATTTTTGCATCAAATAATTCTCTTTCCCTATATCCTAGAGATGGTCCCTTTAGATACTTTGCTTCAGCTGCCTTATAATCTAACCCATCAACAGCAGAAATTGAACAAATGATTGCTTCTGGCAGAAGAACTTCCAGGATAAATTTAATTTTATCATCTCTTATCAGAGTCAGCATTTTTTCATCTATTTGTTTGTAGATTTCTTGTAAGTATTTCACAACCTCATCCAACTGATCTTCATCTTCAAAGTATGTTTCAATACAGGGAGTGAATCTATTTGCATTCAAAAATGACTTCAACCACCTGGACCCTTTTGTGCCTTTTAAAATGGCTAGAAGATGGTTCTCTGTTCCCTTTGCATTCACAATGAAGTCCACTAGGTTCTTGTTGGCTCGGTCCCGAGCAGCCTTCATTCGGTCAGGAAGAATTTTCTGGAAGGACATTTTCTTGGTCTGGGAAGTGACAACCATCTGTTCTGCAGAATTCTCATTATGCAACTTTGGAAATAAGTTCCTAAAGGTGTCCTGTTTGATTACTTTTCTAAGTGGATAACTAATATCAGCAGCATAATACTCAAGAAAAGAACCTGCAAAAGAACCACAACCTAGCCTAACTCTGTAGTCACAAATCAGCGAGATGCACCAGTCAATACTTTCACTGTATTCCTCCCTGGCTTTATCCACTAGTGCTTGTTTCTCTTTACAGTCAAATTTCTTTAATCTTCTAAAAGGCACCCTAATGCCTCTCTTTTCAGGATTCATGCTTGCCTCAACAAAAAGCACACTTGCTTTTCTCTCTTTTCGCCGGATGCTTTTCACCACTGCTGGCCAAAATGGGTATTTTTGATATTTAAACCAGACTATCATTCCTGTTTCAAATGAACGAGGCTCATAATTAAAAACAATGCGTGGAAGTTCTTCATCTTCCTCATTGTCATCTAATATGGAAGCATCAATAGGATTTAGCTGTGCTGACTTATCAGAAGCTTGAAGTTCTTCCCCAAGTTCTTCAAAATCTAGTCTCTGAAGATTTCTTTCATTATTCATAAGAAGGAGTGAATAATCCAGGACACGGTTAGAGGCACTAAGTGAAACCTGACATTCCCATGAACAATGCCTGGAGGATGCCGCAGCACCTGCTTCTGATTCAACAGGTTGATTCTGGCTGGTACTTGAGTACGGGTTTGAGGGCCCCTCTCCTGGATCTTCAATATTCTCTGAGAAGGTAGAGCATTCAGAGGAAACAGCCAGGGTCTCTGGGCAAATATCCTGTGCCTCCTCTTTCACAGCTTTGGGCACAATGAAGGTGTCTGATGACCAAGTTGGAGTGAACTTTTCATCTTTAACACATACATCCTCTTCTTTGATTGTGGAATACAGAGGCATAACTGCCAAGATTTCAATCTTTTTCTTGCTTTCTTTTTCATCCTCATCTTCTGAAAGTGAAGGAAAAGTTTCATACCAGCTGGAGTTTTCTGATGACTTTGTTTCCATTTCATTTGCAAGAGTATCAATGGTTGCATGCACCTGTGATTTATCATCACACAGGGAATCGTTATTCCCTAAATTAGCTACTGACAGGGATGTTGCATTTTCACTTTCCTCAAGACACTTTGTTAAGTCTCCATCTCCTTCATGCTTCCGATACTTTTTATGAGGGGGTGAATCAGAAAGATTTTGTGGATCATTTTGAGACAGAGTAGAGGTTGCTTCTTCATCTGAACTGCTTGCTTGACTCAAATTTGTTTTTTCATTCAGAATATCCAGTGCCACTTTTAGTGACCTTTCATAGGCTGTTTCCTCTCTAGGTGGAGAACTGACTTCTGACTGTGCTGCTAGTGAGGAGGCAAGGGCTTCAATTTGAGATTTATTTAGAATCTTTGTTTCTGTGCTTTGCACTTTAATTTTTTCATCCAGTGAGAGTATCTGAACTTCTAGGTAAAATGTCTTTTTTCTCTTGCTGTTTGATGACATCTCAGATCTAGATAAAACTTTGGCTGGCCATAACTGGTCTTTCCAATTGCACAGGACATACTCGGCATCCATTATGATTTAGTGTGCGCCAAGAGGTTACTAGGAGAACTTGAGGTGTTTGGCTATTCTTGACACTATAAGGCAGTTTCTACCAAAAGCTATACTCTGATCAAAGCCTCTTTTGTCCTAGAACTACAAAGGGTACACAGCTTGTATGGCCTGCTCTTCTCCAGCTGAATTTCCCAAGGATGCGTCAACACGTTGCTTGAATGGGACAATATGGAGGATACTAGAATATGGAAAAGGAAAAGAAGAAAAGTATTAGCAAATAAAATTGTTTTGCCAAAGTAGAAGTGAGCAACTGCAAACAAAGATGAGGTAAAAGAAAGAACAATGTTTGGTGAGGAAAAAATGTCACGTAATGTAAGCTAGGGGAATGAGAAGTGGAGAAATGGTTTTATAATATCTCAAATTCAAGAACATGCCCTTGTTATTGCACATGAATATTAAGGAGTAAATTTGTGTACATATTTCAGAGGTGAAGAGGCTGAAGTGGTGTGTCAGGGACTCTATGTTATTATATACCATAGGACTTTGGTGTCCCTTATACCTAGGGCAGGGGGACTCTACACTAAGATAAAATGTCATCTGTAATTTGGATGTTTTTTTTTCTTCTTGTTCTTATTATTTTAAATTCTCTCTGTGTGATACTGTTATTCTGTTTGGTTCATGTTGAAATAATTGGTCTCAGGAAAACTGTGAGGTGAGGAGAAGAGGGAAAGGAAGTAACAATTATCCTGTGTCTACTATGAGTCAGACCGTTGAGCTTTGTTTGAATCCTCACATTGACCATTATGTGGATTTTTCCTTTTTTAAATATATAACTTTTTCAACAGAATTTTAATTACACTCGATATGCTGTCTCATAGTTCAGAAATACAAAATATGTTTCATTGCTTTGCCTACTTCATAAAAATGGTTGTCTGGAGAATTTCAGGAAACCTGGCAAGTGCCATCTTGTGACCAAAACCAGAACTGCAGACTCCTCAAGAAGTACAGACAGTGCTGCAATCACTATCAGATCCTTCTCTAAAGAGGGTGGGAACGACATTTAGCCAGCTAGGAGCTGTCTCAGGCTTCTATAATTTTTTGTTCTAGGCCCAAGGGTTTTGTTCTGTAGGATTATAACAGGATTATAATGTCTTCAATTACAATATTTCTGGCTATAAAACATCCAGAAGCTTATTAAAAATTGAAAAGATATAAAAAGATATATGCAAAATAAAGTACAGCTCTATACAAATATTCACTAGGAATATTTTCTATCTTTCCAGAATTTTTTACACGTATAAATGAATGCATATCACTTCAAACCATCATTAGATCTCAATTAAGAGAAGAGTTTGAACATCATTCCACACAAAAAAGTATTTTCCACATGATTTTGTATGAATTACCTTAAATGAGGCTTTTTCCCAGATTTACAACATTTTATGGTAATATTTTCCCTGATGATGTAAACCAAGTACATGAATAAATATAACAATAATACTCTAACTATTTTAAATAGAGAGCTTGTCTTTCCAACCACACAAATAATCCCATTAATACTGTGACAGACATGCTTTTCTCAGCCTTGTTGCAAGTCCAGTAGTATCATACATACCTGTCATTAACATACATATTTAATTTTAAGAGAGCTCATATGATAAATACTATGCTATAATTTGCTTTGCTCACGTCATCCTATTTCTCAGACATTTCAAATCACTAGATGTAGAAGTTTGTGTTTCTATTCCCCAGATACACAGTATTCTATTGTATGATTAAATCAAGCTGGATAGTCATTTTAAGAAGTGCTTATAGAAACAAACCACTCTTCCTTACTGTCAGACCACAGCCCTGCTGACTATAGCCATATCTGTGGTCTGGAAGAATGAGTTGCAAGGAGGACACATGCAGGACTGTAGCAGACACAGCAGCCAGGTTACATGGCTTCTGATCAGGTCTAGGAAAATTTCCCCTATCAGCAAAAAACAAGGAATGTTTGCATGTCTGCATGTGTCTATGAATTCTTATGTGCTTGAAACAAAATGGGTATGTTGTTTCAGCTTTATTTTTCTTTCATGATTATAAAAATAATCATGGGAAATCTACTCTAAAGATGCTGAAACAGACTGAAAAATAACATTAAAATAGTAACCTGGCCACCCAGAAATGCTAACATCGTTTATTTTCTCCCAAATTTTCTTCTACTCACACATATATACACGCATGGGTATGTGCAAATGGCTTCACTTGTCTACATACATGTTCCCCTTTCCATACTCATGTGCAGACGACAAATACATAATCTTTCTATATGGCAATCTATTTACAGTATTTTCCCCCAAGCTGTCAAATATTTTTATCTATTATTTTTTGTATGTAGATTAATAAATGCCTAAAAAGTAAAAGAATAACAGAATGTCTAACAATATAAACATGGGATAGATATCAAGTCAATAAATTAGCATGAACGGCCATGCTGCACAGAAGCCTTAATATAGAGGCCGTAATCTGATCACCCCTTCTCTTACTGTGGACTTTTAAATCATTGGGAGATAAAAAATTTCCAAAGGATCAATTCCTTCAAAACATCAGCAGTTCTCTCAAAAGCATATACCCTCCCCACCACTCTAAGACCACCCTCCCTATTTTCCTCATCTTTACTCCAGGGTCCTGAGAAGTCACTAAAAAATAACTAGGTTTCAGACAGCCATTACCTTGAAGCTTCTCGCCAGCTGCAGACTGGTGAAATGCAGCTCCTCCCCCAAGACTGGCCAGGCACAGCTTACTTCCAAGCTCCTCAAAGAATGCTCCGCCCCCTCCCTGTGATAGGAATGACAGAAGGCACCTCCCTGAATTACAGAAGGGAGAATTGCCAAATTAAACTGCTCAAGTACGAAAGGGTAGAAATCCTTTATTTTCCCAAAAAGTTTAAAGTGAAATGGCAAGTGTCCATTTAATTTCCATTCAAGTCTGAGGGTGTGTGATATTTTGATAAAAAGAGGTTAGCAACCACTTTGTTAAAAAACAAAAGACTAGTTTAAAATATTCCTAACATATTTTTTCCCTTGCTTTCGCTGGCACCTTACCTTTACAGGTAAATTTTACAACCCAGCTGATAAACCTCCATTAAGATAGCTCATTTAGATTGTGACTGGGAATGCACTAAAATAGTACATATTTTAGAGAGAATGGTTTCTTTTAAAAATTTTTTTCAGTTTCTAGGACATGGCAAGTCTTTCCTTTTATTCAGTTCTTCTGCTAAATGCTTTAGGAAAGTTTCACATAATTCTTCACAAACATGGCTATTTTTGACTAAAGGCAGAAAAATCCCTGGTTTGGCAGGAAAGTACCCATTTCACATACCCTCATCAATAATTGGAAAGTCCTTCTTATATTTTGTTGGTATTTTTCACTCAGGCAATTCAATGTGGGGATAACTAAATTTTAAAAACTTACATGTCTTTATTTGTATGTTTGAAATGTATTTTGTAAATTTTGTTCATTAAAATTCTCCTGTGTTGAATTTAAATTTAGATTTCTGGTTTAACTTAGAAAGCCATTTTTGATAACATTAGTAATAATTTTGGGAATGAAGATATTTAAGGATGAAGTGTTTTATTTGGCCTCTGTATCACATAACATAGGACATATGTATTATATGTATTATAAAAATCCACTTTTATATAAGCTTTAATATTGGAACAATAAGTACCAATAAATTAATGAGGATCATCTCTAGACTGGCATATTATTGAGCGCTCTAATAATTAGAGTATGTAATGTTCTGTACTATAAACAACCCCTAAATCTCAGAGGCTTAGCCACAGAAGTTTATTTTCCTGATGTCAAAGTACAATGTAGGTCATCAAGTGTCTAGAATGGGAGGCATCGCTCTTCCTAGCAGTCATTAAGAGATTCAAACTTCTTCCATCTATGACTGTACCATCTTCTTTAGCCTTGAAGTCCTCCACTGCATTTTTTGCACCTGGCTATCAATCTTATGAAGAGGGAGGCTGGAGAATCTTGTGGCAGGCTTTAGGGTAGGGCTGGCAAACATCACTGCTGGTCACAGGCAACTAGATAAAACTGCCATAGAGGCCAGGGAAAGAAGTCTCACTGTGACTCAAGAGGAAAATGAAACAGAGTTTGGTGAACCCCATAGCATTCTCTCTGCCACAAGTTTTCCCTTTCAATCTTTTATAGGTTTCCTTTGTTCATAAATTTTTTTTACAACCATGTATCATAGTTATAATGACTGGGACAGAAACTTCCAGTTTCTCACACTAAGTCTACTGTTTGCATTCATCCTCATTAGCAGAACCTCAGTTGCATTCAGGGTGCAGTGTAAACTTTTAAAATATTACTTTTCCAAGATTCCCTTACTATATAAGCTACTGTCATATGATGACATTTCTTGCCAAAGAATGTAAGCAGAAATATTTGTAAAAGTTCTAGAGAAGGTACCTCCAAATGGGGTAAAGAGCCAACTAACGCTTTTTTCACTTTCCCTCTTTCTCTTGCTTCCCTCTTAGAAGCTGATCATGATAGAATTCAAATAGTCATTCCGGACTAAAATACTTGAAAAAGAATGCAACTCACTAGGGATGGAAGATCTTGAACCCCTGAATAATGGGGCCAGCTCCTTACAAACACTTTAACTCAGTGACACAATAAACTTCATCTTGTCTAACTCACTGTTTTCCAGTCTCTTTTTCTAGTAGTAGAACAAAATAGTCGATCTTGCAATCATTAACAAAAGTAGTATCATTTGTATTACAGAATTAATCTTTTCAAAGCTTTCAAATTATTACTATATAATTTAAAGAGGATTATCAGGCCAGTGTAAATATGTCTTTATTTAAATAAAGATATATATTCAATTACATATTTTATAATGAAATATTTCTTATTCTGTCTTCTCATTTCACATGTTTGGAAAAAGAAACAAATGCAAATAAAGTACGGACATTACATCAAAACCATAATTTCTTTCATTTGTCTATTTTCTATATTGCATATAAATCAGGAAATGCTATGCTAACTTACTATTTTCCAAATAAAATGCAAAGGATAAAATTAATTCCTCAGATTATATTTTATACTTTACTGTTCTGTAGAAATAAGGGGAGAAGAATGATAACCAATAATAATAAAGTCTGTTATTACTACTATTATAATGAAGATAGATACTAATTATAGATCTAATAGTATCTAAACCTGTTCCCAACACTTGACACATTATCTCATTTAATAATTAGATAGTTATTTCATGGAAGAGAGTTCTGCAACCAATTCATTTCTGCATAACAACAGCAGTATTATTCATAATAATGACAAAGATTGTAGAAACCAAAAGTGTTTCTAACCATGTGCCATGTGCTCTGCCAGGGTCTCTGTATACACCATCTCTGTTGATCCTCATGAATTCTTGTTAAGTGGGTATTATGAGTATTCCCATTTCAGAGGTAAGACTTTAGAGGTTAATGGATGTTTACCAGCATATCTAGAGAGCATGTGGTACACAGAATTTTAATCCGGGTACTTTGACTTCAGAATCCATGCTCTTAATCACTAAGATACACTGTACCTACCTCACTGCATATGGAAAGTGCTCTGTAAATGTGCCTGGATGGATAGGTGAGTTAATTAATGAATTTGAAATGGTTATGTAATGGGAGTCACTGGAACTTAAAATTCCGTACGTGGTCCTGCCTCTAATTTAACATAAAATTATCTTATACAACCTAATATAATCATGAGAATGAGTGATATACCATCATGTTTGCTGAAGACTATTGATTAGAAACAAGTCACAGGATCTATCCACACTTCTCAAGAAGGGGGAATTACAGAAGGAGGTGGGTCACCTTGGTTGTGTCTGCCACAATACTGTATGATTCCATTTATAGACATTTTCAAAAAGAGAAAAGTATAATGATGGCCATATGATCATTGGCTTTCAGGAATTATAGATAGGGGGAGGGTGTGGCAATATATAAGGACAGCACAAAAAGTTGTGGGGTGATGGAACTCTTCTGTATTCTGACTATGGTAATCATTATATGAATCCATACATGTGTAAAATCCAAAGAAGTGCATACAAAGAAGTCATGTATTACATATGATACTATAAAATGATTTTAACTAACAATAATTTAAAAAATAAATTTAAGTAGAAACATTTCATAAACATTATATAAAAATCCATTCTTTATGAATATGCTTTAGAAGCCATCTGCTTCTTTCTAAAGCATATTTAATAACAAAGAAAACAAAAATAACCCATACATAACATTATTAGAAAGTACCACTTCCACTTCCACTTAGGATATGAAAAACCATAAGAGAATGTCACCCATAAATAAACAGTGATAAAAATCTAGATAATCTACAAAACTGTAACACTCCTTGAGCCCATCAGAGAACTCTAGTAAACTGACTTACAAAGGGTGACCAGCCCCATTAAAGAAGGACACATGGACTGCTTCACTTTTGGCAAAGCATGGGACAGAGGTGGCTGTCATGCAAGCAGGTAAAAAGAAATCAGCTGAAATTTTAATGAATTCTTACATTCTTTTTTTTTTAATTTTTTTTAAATTCTTACATTCTTAATGGGCTAGTGTAGTTTGGAATATGTGGCATCCCAGACACTTACACACTCACTCACTGCCAGGTTCCTTTTCAGTCCTTAACCAGAAACACACATACATAACTAGGGCCAAAGCAGGAGATCGAAAAGAGCCCACATCAGTAGATGAGGTATGTAGAGAGCAAAAAGCTATTGCTGGGAGAGAGACACACATCACCATACACTTATCCAAACCCTTTGATTGTGAAAAGCAAAAGCCTTAAGTCACCAGAAGAGAAGCAACAAACCTTTCCCTCCTGGGTACAGGTAAAAAGTCACTGCTTCTGGGGGAAGAGTAGAAGCAAAACCCATGTACCCAGGGAGGGGGAGACAGGAAACCCTCCCATCCCCAGGACAAAAGAAAAGATCCTTTGCTGCTGGAGGGGTAGGGAGTGAAGTAGAAGTAAAAAACCTCTGCCCCATGCCCCATGCTAAAAGACCTCAATAGAAAGTTGGGGTAGCAATTCTCATATCAGACAAATTAGATTTTAAGCTAAAGACTATAATTAGAGATACAGAAGGACACTATATCATTCTTAAAGGGTCTATCCAACAAGAAGATCTAACAATTGTAAATATCTATGCCCCCAACATGGGAGCAGCTAACTACATAAGCCAACTGTTAACAAAAATAAAGAGACATATTGATAAGAATACATTAATAGTAGGAGACCTCATCACGCCACTCTCAGCAATAGATCAAATAAGCAGAAAATCAACAAAGAAACAAGAGTTTTGAATGACACACTGGACCAGATGGACCTCATAGAAATATACAGAACATTCCACCCTCAAACAACAGAATACTCATTCTTCTCAAGCGCAAATGGAACTTTCTCCAGAATAGACCACATGTTGGGTCACAAATCAGTTCTCAACCGATACCAAAAGACTGAAATTATTCCCTGTGTATTCTCAGACTACAGTGCTTTGAAACTGGAACTCAACCACAAGAAAAAGTTTGGAAGAAATTCAAACAGTTGGAAGCTGAAGACCATCCTGATCAAGAATGTTTGGGTCAACCAGGAAATCAAAGAAGAACTTAAATAATTCATAGAAACCAATGAGAATGAAGACACATCGGTTCAAAACCTATGGGATACAGCAAAGGTGGTCCTAAGAGGGAAATACATAGCCATCCAAGCCTCACTCAAAAAAAAAAAAAAAAAAGAAAAGAAAAGAAAGAAAAATCCTGAATACACAAACTCTCTTTACACCTTAAAGATCTGGAAAAATCAACAAATTAAACTAACCCATGGACGAGAATGGAAATAATTAAGATTAGAGCAGAGAACAATGAATTAGAAACCAGAAATACAGTAGAACTCATCAACGAAACTAGAAGCTGGTTCTTTGAAAGAATTAATAAGATTGATAAACCACTGGCCAGACTTACCCAAAAGAAAAGAGAAAGGACCCAAATTAATGAAATTATGGATGAAAGGGGAGAAATCACGACCAACACCAAGAAAATAAAAACAATTTTCAGAAATTATTATCAACAGCTATATGCCAATAAATTAAGCAACCTGGAAGAAATGGATACATTCCTGAAAACCTATAAACTACCATGACTGAAACAGGAAGAAACTGATGATGTGAATAGACCAATAACCAGTAATGGGATTGAAGCAGTGATCAAAAACCTCCCAAAACACAACAGTCCAGGACCTGATGGATTCCCTGGGGAATTCTACCAAACATTCAAAGAAGAAATAATACCTATTCTCCTGAAGCTGTTTCAAAAAATAGAATCAGAAGGAAAACTTCCAGACTCTTTTTATGAGACCAGTATTATCTTGGTCCCAAAACCAGACAAAGACACCACCAAATAGGAGAATTTCAGACCAATATCCCTGATGAATATGGATGCCAAAATTCTCAACAATATCCTAGCTAATAGGATTCAATGGTACATTAAAAGGATTATCCACCACAACCACAACCAGGTGGGATCTATCCCTGGGATGGAAGGGTGGTTCAACATCTGCAGATCAATCGATGTGATAGAACACATAAGTAAGAGAAGAGACAAGAATCACATGGTCCCCTCAATTGATGCAGAAAAAGCATTTGAAAAAATACAGAATCCTTTCCTAATTAAAACTCTTCACAGTATAGGGGGACCTGGGTGGCTCAGTGGTTTGGGCTGCTGCCTTCGGCTCGGGTCATGATCCCAGGGTCGTGGGATCGAGCCCCGCATCGGGCTCTCTGCTCTGCGGACAGCCTGCTTCCTCCTCTCTCTCTGCCTCTCTGCCTACTTGTGATTTCTGTCTGTCAAATAAATAAATAAAATCTTAAAAAAAAAAACTCTTCACAGTATAAAGATAGAGGGAACATTCCTCAATGTCATAAAATCCATCTAAGAAAGACACACAGAAAATATAATTCTGAACGGGGAAAAGCTGAGAGCCTTTCCCTTAAGATCAGGAACATGACAAGGATGCCCACTCTTGACACTATTGTTCAACATAGTACTAGAAGGCCTAGCAACAGCAGTCAGACAACAAAATAAATAAAAGGTATTCAAATTGTCAAAGAAGAGGACAAACTCTCTCTTTGCAAATGACATGACACTTTATATGGAAAACCCAGAAGACTCTATCCCCAAATGGCTAGAACTCATACAGCAATTCAGAAATGTGACAGGATACAAAATCAGTGCACAGAAATCAGTTGCTTTCTTATGTATCAACAATGTAACTGTAGAAAGGGAAATTAGAGAATCAATCCCATTTACAATAGCACCAAAACCCATAAGATACCGTGGAATAAACCTAACCAAAGTGGTAAAGGATCTGTATTCTAGGAACTACAGAACACTCATGAAAGAAATTGAAGAAGACACAAAAAGATGGGGAAACATTTCATGCTCATGGATTGGAAGAATAAACACTGTTAAAAAGTCTATGCTGCCCAGAGTAATATATACTTTCAATGCCATCCTGATCAAAATACCAATGACATTTTTCAAAGTGCTGAAACAAACAATCCTAAAATTTTTATGGAACCAGAAAAGACCCTGAACCACCAAGGAAATGTTAAAACAACAACAATGACAACAACAACAACAAAGCTGGGGGCATCTGTTGCTTAATTTCAAGCTATATTACAAAGCTGTGATCATCAAGACAGCATGGTACTGGCGCAAAAACAGACACATAGACCAATGGAACAGAATAGAGAGCCCAGACATGGACCCCCAACTCTACTGTCAAATAATCTTCAACAAAGCAGGAAAAAATATCCAACGGAAAAAAAGAAAGTCTCTTCAATAAATGGTGCTGGGAAAATTGGGCAGCTATATACAGAGGAGTGAAACTTGATCATTCCCTCATACCACACACAAAGATAAACTCAAAATGGATGAAAGACCTCAATGTGAGACAGGAATCCATCAAAATCCTAGAGGAGAACATAGGCAGTTGCCTCTTCGACATTAGCCACAGCAATTTCCTTCAAGACATGTCTCCAGAGGCAAGAGAAACAAAAGCAAAAATGAACTTTTGGGACTTCATCAAGATAAAAAGCTTCTGCACAGCAAAGAAAATAGTCAACAAAACAAAGAGGCAACCCATGGAATGGGAGAAGATATTTGTGAATGATACTATAGACAAAGGGCTGATAGCCAAGATCTATAAAGAACTTCTCAAACTCAACACCCAAAAAACAAATAATCAAGTCAAGAAATGGGCAGAAGACATGAGCAGATACTTCTCCAATGAAGACATACAAATGGCTAACAGACACATGAAAAAATGTTCAACATCATTAGCCACCAGGGAAATTTAAATCAAAACCACATTGAGATACCAACTTATACATGTCAGAATGGCAAAAATTAACAAGGCAAGAAACAACAAGGGTTGGAGAGGTTGTGGAGAAAGGAGAACCCTCTTACACTGTTGGTAGGAATGCAAGTTGGTGCAGCCACTTCTAAAAACATTATGGGGGTTCCTCAAAAAGTTAAAAATAGAGGTACCCTATGACCCAGCAATTGCACTACTGGGTATTTACCCCAAAGATACAGATGTAGTGAAAAGAAGGGCCACATGTACCCCAATGTCCGTAGGAGCAATGTCCATAATAGCCAAACTGTGGAAAGATCTGAGATGCCCTTCAACAGACAAATGGATAAAGAAGATGTGGTCCTGGGGCACCTGAGTGGCTCAGTGGGTTAAAGCCTCTGCCTTCGGCTCAGGTCTGATCCCAGGGTCCTGGGATCGAGGCCCACATCAGGCTCTCTGCTCAGCAGGAAGCCTGCTTCCCTTCCTCTCTCTCTGCCTGCCTCTCTGCCTACTTGTGATTTCTGTCAAATAAATTAAATCTTAAAAAAAAGAAGATGTGGTCCATATACAGAGTTGGAACATCACTCAGCCATCAGAAAGGATGAATACCCAACCTTTGCATCAACACGGATGAGACTAGAGGAGATTATGCTAAGTGAAATAAGTCAAGTACAGAAAGTCAATTATCATGTAGTTTCACTTACTTATGGAAAATAAAGGAATAGCACAGAGGACATTAGGAGAGGGAAGGGAAAAATGAAGGCGGAGAAATCAGAGTGGGAATGAACCACAAGAGACTACAAACTCCGAGAAACAAACTGAGGGTTTTAGAGGGTAGGGGGTAGAGGGATGGGTGAGCCCAATGATGGGTATTAAGGAGGGCACATATTGCATGGAGCACTGGGTATTATACGGAAACAATGAATCATGGAACACTACATCCAAAACTAATAACATACTGTATAGTGACTAACAAAACATAATAACATAAATTAAAAACAAAACAAAACAAAACCTCTGCCCCTGAGGTGGGGTAGGAAACCCTTAGTTAGCTTCAGGGTCCTACATGAATAAAAGCAGTGGTCAGCTACTGATGAGGAAGGGGCAAGATTATATCTCTTGCCAAAGACCAACTCCAGGTACAAATCAGAGGTTAGCTACCATGTTGAGAGGAAAGAATGCTGAGAAAGCACAAGCCTCAAGCTCCAGTTGCACAGGGCCTGTCTAAGGTTGAGGTTGGACAGGACAACAAAGAGCACTCCCTGCCTCACCAAGAGGCTAGCACCTAATAATAACAGAAACCTACTGCTGCAAAATAGGCAAGAGTGTACAGAAAGAGCCCCCTTTTAGTGGCACAGATGTGAAGAGACTGCTGAATATAGGGTGGAGAAAAATCGTTGGAAAAACCTTCGGGCACACCAGGCTCCACTCTAAGCAAAATAATGTACCCTATGCAAGCGAGATGACAATAGTGAAAAAA
>RCUC01016447.1:0-10829 GCA_003697995.1 Taxidea taxus jeffersonii
GGGGGGGGGGGGGAAGCAGGCAGAGAGCCAATGCGGGGCTGGATCTTAGGACCCTGGGATCATGACCTTAGCCGAAGGCAGAGGCTTTAACCCACTGAGCCACCCAGGCGGCCCTCCAAAAATATTTTTAAATAATAATTTTAAGGTTTCATAAATTCATGTCTGTGTTGTCTACTGGTTGTCTCTTATTTTACCCTCTTTTCAGCTAGCTCTGTGTTGTTCCTTTCTCCTGAAGGTAAACTTTTTCTTAATAAAATTAATAGGGTACAGAATTATATAGCCTATTAACTTAAACAGAAAGCAACCTTGAAAATCTTAGACTATATTACTTAGATTATATGATTATATTATTTATACAGATCATGATCGTAGTGAGAGATTGCTTTGTAAATAGCTACATTATTACTTTAAACACTTTTGAAATTATGAACATATTGAGGAAATTTTTTTAATAGGAATAAAATAACACTGCCTCACTTGGGCCAATAATAGAAACATGAGTATATTCACATACTTTTATTTCTGAAAGCACAGTTGTGGCTTATTGCCAAGAATCCACTTTATTGGAGGGAGATTTTGACAGGCAGTATTGAAGTTGTAAACACTTTGAACTCATTACAGTGTCTCACCATAGGAACTGCACTGTCATCGAGGACTCCCTGTCTGCAAAACCATCATTTCGACAATTATTTTTACCTTTGCCTGAACATATTTCTTTGTACTTTAAGGCATTTCAAAAGACAAGAGAAAGATGGAAGCTGAGATGGCTATAGGGATTTCCTGAGTTCTCTGACTGCTATGTTGATACAGAGCAAGATCAAAAACTTGGATATATATATCTCAACTTAAAATGTTGGTTGATCATCATAACAATAGTTTTATAAAGAATTTTCATGAGGGTGAACATTTGAAATTACAGAAAGAATTGTAGGGTTACTCATTCATGGGCTGAACAAACGTTTTTTTCTTCTGACTTTTTCTTTCTTGCCAACCACATTTTAGACCAAAGATGACTGAGACTGTTACTTCTGATACATTATGAAACAAAGCTAATGAAGAATGATTGTTAAACTATACTAGACCTCATTAAAATTCACATATATATGGGACTCATGCAGGTAGCATCACTGCATGAAGCAGCCAAATGTAAGGTTTTGTCCACATGGATCTGCAGAACTTGACCCCCGGTCACACATGGCACATCTCTATTGCATCCCTGCACTTAATGAGCCAGTGAGCTGGATGGGAATCTATTCTAAATTCTGACATGTTTTAGGAAGAAAAATAACCATTTGGAGACTGGTAATGTTAGTTCAGATAAGAGGTGATTATATACTAAAGTAGGGTAGTGACATGGTAGATGGAGAAGATTGAGTGGGTTGGAGAGATTGATAGATGGGACTTAATGAATGATTTGACATGACTGACTAGGGAGGTGAAGTGTGCTAGGATATTTTTATGCCAATATTCTAGGCAAGTGAATAGGAAACCCAGTTGGAATAAAGTCTGGGGAGGAGGTAGAAAGAATGAGTTCAGTTGATAGGTCTCATTTAGTATGGGTATGATAAAATGTCTACTTGGTCATTGTGTATATGAATATGAAGCTTAGAAGGGAGATTTTGGCTGATAAATACACAGAGAGTAGATAGTCTTTAGTGTATTTAGCAGTTGAACCCATGGAAGAATATATCTGAGAAGATGATGTGAAAATCATACAGCCCCAGGAAAACCTGAACACAGAGGTAGGGGGTTGATCATGAAATGATTACTGAAGTATTAAATGCCACCAAAAAATTGACTAAGATGTTGATTAGAATCATTTATTGGATTTGGCATGTTGGAAGTTTTGGTAATATTCCAAAGAACAACTTTAGCAGACTAGGGAAAAATTGTGAGACTAGATTGTCCTTTCTAGAAGATAGTTGCTGAAAAGATTAAGATATGGGTTGTAGATAGAGGAGAACTGAATAGCTTTGAGACATTTCTAAGCTTGCAGAGAGGGTTTAAAGATGAAGATGTGGGCCTTAAATTGATTTGGTATGTTTATGAAGGCAGGGTGAATTGTCCTTCTTACCACTCTCTGTCCTGTGCCTAGCGGGTGCCTGGCACAAAATATTTTATTGCCCTGTATATACCATGCATGGGGTGAGGCACTGGAGGAAACACAGCGCCTATCCTCACTGAATAGGCTAGAGTAGAGAGACTTACTACTCAATAATACTTTATTCAGTTATGATTGATATTACCAAAGAGAATTATAAGGTACTATGACAGCTTATCGTAGATAGAAGCTGTCTTCATCTTGGAGGAACACGTAGACCTTTGCAGAGGAGATAATGTTCAGTGTGTCATTTCCCTTCATTACTGAGGTCAAATTGGAACTCTTCCATTCTTCACTCACTAAATATATTTGACAGAATCTTTTAAAATTCTGTGTTTTCCTCTCATGGACACATCTCTGGCATTCAGGGGAATTGGAGCCTGCAATTACTAGTTCAGGGCCAACAACATTCTAACCCTCATGGGTAGACTTGTAACCAGAAAGGATAAAAAATTAGGGCCCCTTCTAGATTTTGGCTTAACTATCAGTGTCACTAATAGTTATAATAAAATAGTAGTTTAAATTTATACCTCTGTGATTTTTGGATTACTTCATGCTCATGGTTTATTTGGGAGATAATACTAGGAAAGATGAATTGGAGAGTAGGAAGTGAGAGAAGGAAGGGAAGGGATGCCAATAAAGAGTGTATTCAAGAGTTACTATGGTGGGCATCTGGGGCTCAGTCCTATTGGGGAATTGTGGGAAATAGTGTGGGACATGACCTCAGAATTATCTTATGAAGAGATGAGGAAGATGGGGGATTTATACATCCATTTTTGCTGGTCATTGGTTGAGGGATCCTGGTAGAGGGCATGCATTCAGTTGCTGGCTTTTATGGTCTATCATGTGCACTCAGGAAGAATGGACTTCAGTGAGCAAAGAGATGTAGGAGCTGGCAAGTGGAAGCTGGATTAGCATGCAGTGGAATGCAAGAGACTGAAGGAAAATAGTTTGACTCTCTGTTTTGCCATTTACTAGCAGTGTGACCTTGCACAGTTTATTTATTCTCTTGGAGCCTCAGATTCTTCATCTGTAAAATAAGGATGATAATATCATCTGCATTATGGGATTATAATGATTATTAAATGAATTGTTAAATTTACCAGGTTTACAGGCGAGAAAATGAAGCTCAGAAAAGATGACTTACCCAGTATCACATGTGTGGGAAGCAGGCACAATCACTCCTCAGAGCTTTGATACTTTCTCCCAGCCTATTTCTCTTATGTCCACTGCTCAGTGCTGTTCTTGCTGGCATCCTTATCAATTAGTACCCACTCTATTTTAATTCCCCATAGGATGTCCTGATAAGCTTTTCAGCTGGGTGTGAGAATATTTCCACACCCTTTCCAATATTTCAGACTGTGGTCTTGCCCACTGCTTAAATTACATTTTTACCCTCAAGTCTTCTTTGTCTACCAGCTAATTTCCTTATCTATGAGATGTCTTGTCTTGTATTTGCATTTACGCTGTAATATTGACATTGGCCTCTGATCACCTGTCCTACTCCTTGTTCTAATGGGATCCGTAGGCTTCCTATGCTAATTCTGTTGGTGTTCACATTCTGATGGGCACAAAGAATCTTTACTGAAATACAGTTAACCCTTGAACAATACAAGGTTAGGGCTGTTGACACCCTCATGCAGTTGATAATCGGTGCATAACTTTTGACTCCCCCAAAACTTAATTGCTAATAGCATCCTGTTGATTGGAAGCCTTACTCATAACTTGGGCAGTAGATTAACACATATTTTACATTTATATACTATATTCTTACAATAAAGTAAGCTAGATAAAAGAAATATTATTAAGAAAATCATGAGGAAAAGACAATACATTTATGTACTGTATTTATATAAAAAATCTGTATATAGGTAGACACACACAGTTCAAATCTGTGTTGTTCAAGGGTCAAATGTATTGGCTGTCTTAGAACTGAACAAATACATTATTCTTTTCTCCTGAAAAAACTACAAGACAGTTTGATTGTGTCATAATTTTGGTACGACATAAACTAGAAGGAGTAGCAAAAGTACTGGAATGGAGAGTTCTGTCTGTTCCTAAAAAGGGGGTAGATGGTAGCCAGACAACTGGGTCATCATGTTAACCTGAGAGTGGCCAGGCACAGTAGGCTTAGCTAAAGCATCACAAACAAGAGCATTGGACAGATCATTGGTTGGGGTTGAGTCGGATCAAGAGAAGGGTCACTTGACATGGAATTCAAGTTCTAAAAATACGGTATCATAGAATTGAAGGGGCTTCAACATGGCTTGACATGTTTATTTTGAAAGTTCTGGACTAGTCATTTTTAAAGAAGTTTTATTGAGATATAATTCACATACCATACAATTCACCTATTTAAAGTATATAAGTAATTATTTTTTAGTACATTCACAGGACTATGTAACCAAATCTTCTTTAGGTGTTATACCTCTTGGAGATATAATAAATACATGAACTCTCTCTCTCTCATGCACATCTGTACACACATAAAAGAGTTTTAATACAGTTTCAGAGGATTAATGGGCCCCTCTAAAACCCATTATTTTGCCCAGTATTACTATGGTTTTAGCCAAACATTTCCTATATTGAAGGAGCCATTCTTTCTGGTTTTACAATCTGTCAGACGTGTAACATGGTTGATAATACTGTAGATTCATGGTAATCAACATGGGTGATGATATCCCTTTAAAGAAAACAACATATATATGATATATATGATATATCATATAAACATATATATGATAAGTCTGGCTCCCATTACTTCAGGATTTATTATCTGGAAGAGGGGAATAAAGGCTTTGGTATCTTTAGAGTGGATGGCAAATATTTGAATAAAACATACTGAGATTTTTGAAACTCTGGAGGCCAATTGTAGATATTTAGATACTACATTTATCATTGTGCAAGTACTTATTTGACCTAGAAATGTCAGTGCTATTGCCCTTACAAAGAACCATGATTCTTTATTGCATCGTGTTATTTTAAAAAATGAAGTAAATACAGTAGCAATATTTGCACACTGAATTATAACAAGTAATCAAATTTTTCTTAGTTGATTATAATTGTTACCAATTCTACTGTTACACTAGGACATTGACCATAAAGCACCAGTCTCTTTCTCAGCACATACAAGAATTTTTAAGAAATATTTTATTTCTTTATTTGTTTGCCACAGAGAGCAGGAGAGCACAAGCAGGGGGAACATCAGGCAGAGGGAGAGGGAGAAGCAGACTCCCTACTGTGCAGAGAGCTCGATGCAGGGCTTGATCCCAGGAGCCTGGCATCATGACCTGAGCCCAAGGCAGATGCTTAACTGATTGAGCCACCCAGGAGCCCACAAGAAATATTTTTTAAGGGCTATCAAATATACTAATGTGTCTCTGCATACACATGTACCCATGCAGATGCTTCTACACACCCTCACACAACAGCATCATCTACTGAAAAAAAACAAACAAGTTTTAGAATCAGAACTTGGTTTGACTCTCAGAGCATCCATTTACTCACTGTGTGATGTAAGGCATGTTACATAAACAGTTGGTTTATGTCATTGCTAACCTTGGGATCATAAGTGTTATGAGCAAGATGATTAGAAGGGTCAGAAATAACGTGTGATTATAACTTAAAACACTGTCCTAGATTTGAGGCGAATTCTTATGCCATAGACTTTATGCTTTCCTGTTATTTGGTCCTTTTAATAATTATGCAATACCCTGCTATAATAATAATGACAAAATAATAGACTAAGTAAGAAAATAGAAATTCCCCTCAAATCCCTATGCTTAGAAATAAATATTGTTAAAATGTTATTTCTATCTTGTATATTCATGTGAAGACATACCTTTTTTGACTTTTGAGAAATATTGATTCTTCTATCTTTCACAGATATCTTAAATCTCTCCATTTTAGTACACCCTTTCTCTTTTAACATAAAACCAATCCCTTCTTAGCACCATCCTCCCAGCCCAAGGCAAGTCAGGATAGGCTAGGTTATGTGTTTACAACAAATATCCTGATATCTTAGGGACTGAAAACAGTGGAGTATCTTCTGACCAAGCTTCATGTCACTTTGGGTTAATAGGGCTCTCAGTTCATTGTGGTCTCTGCAAAGACTCAGACTGATGGAGAGGTCATCTCAACATAAACGCTGAGAACATGTTTAACCATGTGATAATTGATAAGACTTCTGGTTAGAAGTGGCACATATCACTTGCATTGACATCATATTTGATCCATGTGGCCACAGCTAAGTTCAAGTGGCCAGAGTAAAAGATGCTTTCAAGAGCTACAATGAGGTAATGAAACTTCACTGAACAAACTTAGTGATGACCAGATCCTTTAGTGCAGGGGTCTCATACTTGAGCATGCAGAATAACCTAGATGTTGCTTAAAACTCAGAATGTTGGGCCACATGCCCTGAGTTTCTAATCCTGCCGTTCTAAAGCAGGACCAGATAAGTTGCCTTTTTAGCAAATTCCAGTGGTGATGTTGATGCTTTTGGTCTGGAGACCACACTATAAGAATTACTGCCCTAATTAAAACCAATCCTCCTACCATTCCCCGGTTTCAATACTTCAACAGTATCACTTAAACTGTCCATGATCACATATCAATCACATATGTCTCGATTTTCCAAATTTATCTGAGTATTTATCTCAATCTCTACCCTTCAGTTTATTTATCATTTTCTGAAATATCTCTAGGCTTTCACTTCCCCTGGACTAGTTTAATTAATGTGTCCTCCAAAGAGATCTTTTCTGAATTGTTCTAGCTTGAAATATTCCCTGTGCCTTTTCCAAAGTAGCTCATACATTTGCACTAAAAGTGATCCCATGTTGTGTATTCTGGAAATCTCATACTTATGTTTTCTCTCCCACCTTGATAGGCTGCTTTAAGGCATCATCTCTCTTACAGCAGTTTTATACAAAGTGAGTGTTGAAACACTTAAGATTTTTTTTCCTTCATTTCTGCTTCTGGCCTGTTCAGGTAAGCAGAGACTCAGCGGTATGACCAAGTTCAGATCACCACCCTTGTCTTAGGAACTGTATGAATGATAGCACAGCACAGGTCCTGGAGCTAGACTGCCTGGTTCAAAGCCAACTTAGTCACTTTTTAGCTGTGTTAAATTGTGCAGATATCTTAATATCCCTCTGCCTCCTTTTCCTCATTGGGAAAATGAAGGTGACAATTATATTAATGCCATAGGGCTCTTATGAGAGTTAAATGAATTGGTTGATCTGAAGTATTTAGAGCACCGAATTACCGTTGTGAGCACCGAATTACTGTTAACCATTATTATTGCCGATTATCCCTAATGCATCATCTGTACTAAATTTGGCTATTAGCTATTGCCCTGTAATCCATGGAAAGCTGACTAGTTCCTCATTCCTTCCCTCAAAACTATCTTTTCAACAGCCACTAATTAAATTATAATTGAACTTCAGGGTAATTTTACATCCTTCCTTGTGAGAAATTTACCTCTGTGAACTTGGGAAATCTTATCAGTCTGACATTCCTTCTGTCTCTATCTTCATTCTGTTTCTGTCACATCTCTTCATGTATCTGATCTAGCATCTAGTTCTGTATCATAGTTCTTATCTGCTCTGTCGACTCCCCTTCTGTATGTTCCTGAGGATGTTTTCCAAATCCTCTCTTTTTTTCCTCTAGTAAAAAAATAACATTTATTTTATTTTATTTTTTTCAATGTTCCAAGATTCATTGTTTAGACACCACACCCAGTGCTCCATGCAATCCATGCCCTCCTTAATACCTACCACCAGGCTCACCCAACCCTCACCCCCTCCCTTCCAAAACCCTTGGTTTGTTTCTCAGAGTCCACAGTCTCATGGTTCATTTCTCCCTCCAATTTCCCCCAATTCAAATCCTCTCTTAACCTTCAGTTTGTTCTCTTGTCTGTGGAAGCTTCCATTCCCTTAGTTTCACTTCCATGCCATTGATACTCAGATCAACATTACCCGTTCTCCTCTCTCTCACCAGCAGTATAAGAATAGAAACTTGGTCAGTTTGCTAAAATACCTAGTATTTAATGTGAGCTTATTATATGCCTGACAGTTTACTTGCAATTTCTTACTCAAGCCTTATGACCACTTTACGGGCTAGACACTGTTACTCCACCTGTACTGTATAGAATTGAATTCTTGAGGAAAGATAAAGGACTTTTCTTATACAGATAACCAGTAGGAAGTGGAAACTGGATTTGGATCCAGGAGAGTTTGACTTCAGAGCCCAAACACTTTATTACTGCTATTTTAGAATGTCTGCATAGATTCTTTCCCTTCATAAATGAGGAATGATTTTTAGAGCAGGAACCATTGTCTGAAATAGAGTCCATCACCCCAAATCAAACTCATGTTTATTCTTTTTAAAAAAATGTTTTTATTTATTTATTTGAGAGAGAGTGAGAGAGAGCATGAACAGGGGAGAGGGGCAGAGGGAGGAGAAGCAGACTCCCCGCTGAGAAGGGAGCCTGATGCGGAACTCAATCCCAGGACCCTGGGATCATGACCTGAGCCATGCTTAACTGATTAAGTGAGATAGGTGCCCAAACTCACATTTATTCTTGATCAGTGATCGTTATTGCATACCTATATCATTATTGGATACCCAGAAGATGAGGCTCAAACTTCTTTTTTTAAAAGATTTATTTATTTTTTTATTTATTTGACAGAGATCACAAGTAGGCAGAGAGGCAGGTGGGGGGGGGAAGCAGGCTCCCTGCTGAGCAGAGAGCCAGATTGGGGGCTCGATCCCAGCACCCTGGGATCATGACATGAGCTGAAGGCAGTGGCTTTAACCCACTGAGCCACCCAGGCGCCCCAGAGGTTCAAACTTCTAACCAAGTCATAGAAAGCCTTTTATGCTCTTGGCTTAAACAGAATTATTTCTCAGTTTCACCCACATTTAACTTGAGTTCAAATAAAGTTGACTTAATTTTAATTTCTGAAAGGTCTCTAGGGATTCACATCTCTAGGCTCAATTTAAGCAGTATCAACTCCATATGATACCTGTACTGACTTTCCTACCTAATGGTTTAATTTTCCTGAAGTTTTTGTTATATCAGATGCCTGATCAATTATTTTGACTTCTGATTTCCCTAATGCTGGACCTCATTCCTATTCTTTCTACTTATGGCTGAAAATATGAAAATATGTTCCATATTCAAGTCTATTCAATATATTGCCTCCAAACTGTTACTGGAGTACTAGTTTAATCATGTGGCTTCTCTTTGCAAAAATATATAGTAGTTTCTTTGTTACCTATATTAAAAATTCCAAACTTAGTTGTTACACATATTTTTCATTGTCTTTCTAGCATCTATTCTCTCTTTGAGGCTTATCTGTTACTACTCTTAAGCATTATTCATAGGCAGGCCTCTTACCATTTCACATATATAGGTATCTTTAAAGTATTTTTTTTAATTTTTTAAAGGTTTTATTTATTCATTTGACAGACAGAGATCACACAAGTAGGCAGAGAGGCAGGCAGAGCGGAGAGGGGGAGAAGCAGGCTCCCTGCTGAGCAGAGAGCCCAATGCGGGACTCGATCCCAGGACCCTGAGATCATGACCTGAGCCAAAGGCAGTGGCTTAACCCACTGAGCCACCCAGGCATCCCTAAAGTCTTTTTTAATTTAAATTGAGATATAATTGATATCTCAATTTGTATTATTTTCATGTGTACAATGTGATGATTCAATATCTCTATACACTGCAAAGTGAACACTACAGTAAGTCTAGTTAATATCTATCACCTCACAGTTACAATTGTGTGTGTGTGTGTGTGTGTGTGTATGTTTGTGATGAGAACTAATTGTCAAATACAATTCAACCTTTCTCTTGTTGTCTGGGAAACCATTCTTCTATCCTACAACTCCCTAAAACTTGATCCTATTCAAGTACTCCATCTTTTTTTTTTTTAAGATTTTGTTTATTTATTTGACAGACAGAGATCAAAAGTAGTAAGAGAGGCAGGCGGAGAGAGAGAGGAAGGGAAGCAGGCTCCCTGCTGAGCAGAGAGCCTGACGTGGGGCTCGATCCCAGGACCGTGGGATCATGACCTGTGCCAGAGGCAGAGGCTTTAACCCACTGAGCCACCCAGGTGTCCCTCAAGTACTCCATCTTTTCCATGAAACCTCAAAATACTTTTTGGGCTTACTTTGGTCTTCTCTGATACATTTTAACTATCATGGATTGAATCAGATATTTGCACATTTGTTTCAAGCCTCTTGAAATTTTAACATGTGTACCTGATGACTGAGGTTTCCCAAAGCCAAATGTGATTTAGCCAGCTATACTTTCAGTTAGGATGTTAAGTGTGGGTCCAGGACTATGCTCATATAGAGCAGAGGCTGTGCTATACATATTTTTGTTTTGCTATTGTGCCCAGAAAATTGTTTACTATATAGTAGGTGCTTTGATGAATGTTTAAAAAAAGTTGATTGCCTTGCTAAAATGACTTGATAGAAAAGTTAAGTGAATGGCACACTTACTTAATTACTGAAGAACCAGAAAATATAGTTTTCTGAGCTCCTAAGAATGAAAAGTACTTTGTGAGAGATATCCACTTATACAACTCTTTTTCTTAATAATTATGATCCTCTATTAAACTTGGAATATTTCTTTTTAGTAGGAACTAAAAGAAAGGGAATCTGCTGAGATGATGTATGAAACTAGTGGAAAGGTTAAAGGTTTTTTTTTTTTTTTTTTTTT